>CATIWQ010368815.1:0-13409 GCA_949673415.1 Euphorbia schlechtendalii
TAATATATATATATATATATATATATATATATATATATATATATATATATATATATAATTACTTTAATAATATTTACAATAATATATAAACTGAAACTGAAATTTAAAACTAAACTGAAGTGGCTGTTGAATAAGTTGAAAATAACGGAGTCTAATAATATAACATTTCCAATAAAGAGAATGTTTTTTAAGCCACCACAACAAAACACAAAGAGGAAACACCTTACACCCTCAAGATCTTCATGTATTTGTATAAGGCCCTCCTTACATCCAAGGAATACGCACAATTTAATCTATACCACTTAACCCGGGTATTTTTTTTAATCGGAATCAACCTCAATATGTACAAGCAATTCCTGAAATTTGTTTTTAAGCATTCATTCAAATAATAATAAGATATAAAACCTGAGGAAAACGCGGACTTAAAAATCTAGTTTTGGTGGGAAATGAGACAAAATGGGATGACGAAGAATGGGACCTACGCAGTGGCGGCAAATGTGATGGCCATTAGGTTTTGTTGTGTCTGAATGATTTTGGTTTAGACCAAATTCAAGATTCCATTTTATCTATCACTCTCCAATTTGACCTATGCAACCGGCGGGCTGGGCTGGTTTCGACTAACAAAAATCTTGCTTTGTCTGCGCCAACTCAACACGCATCAATAATATGCTTTGGTTGAGTCGGCCAGATTTTAGCTCAAAACTTCATTTCCAAGCTCAACATAAATAGTCTATCATATAATTTTTAATTTTACAATATATTATATAAAAGATCAAACACATTAACACCCTCTTAAAGTTGGTTTAAAAAATCAGATATCATTCTCAATTTTCAAAAGGATCAGTTACCCCCTTAACGTGGTAAAAAGATTAGTTACACCCCTTAACTTGAAAAAAATGCATCAGTTTACCTTTTAATATCACGTGTCAACTTCTAGTTGAAGAGAGAAAAATTAGAAAAATGATTTCTTTGAAAAGTCAAACCAACCAGATTCTGACACGCAGGCATTGAGGGGGCTAACTGGTGCATTTTTGTCAAGTTAAGGGGAGCAACAAGTTGTGGTTGATATCTTAGCCTAGTGGTAGAGACTGAGTTTGTGACTCTATAGGTCACAGGTTCGAACCACATCTGGGGTGGGGTGATGATTTTCCTTTGTAATGTAATAATATAAACGCATATGCACAAATTTTTCTTTTGAAAAAGGGAAGCAACTGGTCTTTTTTGCAAACTTAAGGGGGGTAACTGGTCATTTTGAAAGTTGAGGGTAACATCTGGTTTTCTGAGCCACCTTTAAAGGGATGTTGATGTATTATGCCTATATAAAAAGCTAAAATTATATGTGTTGGAAATACACAGTCTGCCCGTGAGCGGATCAAAGAATCCCAACTAATTTAGTTATTTAGATTAAATTGAAAAGTTATAGAATTTTAAGGACTTAATTGTGAATTTTCAAGAGTTCAAGGACTTTATTACAATTAGTCAATTTCCCTTAACATATAAAGGGAATTGAACGTGCAACATGAAGTAGTATTCATAATTATCATTTCCTTTAATTATGAAGTAGTATTCATAATTATCACGACGAAAATATTACAAATTGGTCGTTATTGATATTTGTCGTTGCAGAACTCGTGGACAATAACTGGTTTTCCGATGCATCGTGTGACAATACTGATACAAAATTCAACGTGTTGTTCTTCAACCTTCGGACACGGAAAAAAATGCATATTCGAATTCGTTTTCCTATTTCTGATTTCTTTCTGCATGTATTTTAATAATTAATAAATACATTTTTATTTATTAATATATTTATTCAGTCCAAGCTAGGGTTTTTCCAAGCACAACCCATCACATCTTCAAATCGGGCCAAGATTTTTCTATTATGATATATTTGTCTACGCACAAACCATAAAGACAGGCTTGAACAGACAGTACTCTAACTGTTACTTCTATTTCAATCTTCTCTATTAACTTTCAAACCCATTATTTAATTATTGACAACTCCCAAATCATAACAAACTGTATAATCTTTATTTAATTCATGAAATCAAATCCATATCAATCAAAGATTATTAATATACAATTAATTTTTAGGTGAAGACAATCAAGTTATTTTCATGAATCAATAACACCTTAACAAATATTCTGATTTTATTCTTAACTTATCAAACTTGCTACTTTTCAGTAATTGATGTACTCGGATTATTATATCAGTTTACCTATAACAACAATTGGTTCCAGCTGTAGTAAGGAGTTTTTTTTTTCTCTTTTAAGCAAGATTTCCTCTTTGAACAATGTGAAAAGGTTGTTACAGGAAGAGTTTCACCCAATTTGATGAATTTGTCTCAATTCGAGTTCATTTAGATGATTTACACAAAAAAAAGTTTTTTTTTTTTCATAAATATAGGAATATGAAAATATAATTTAGGTAAGTTATCATTGATTGTAAGAAGCTTTAACTAACTAGATTTAATTGTAATTTGAATTTCTTAACTTAAAACGATTATATTTTTCAAATCGTTAATTTTTTTGAAACGATTATTTAGAATTTTTTGTTCGTTTCATTTTTATCTTTAAAACAAAATCCAACTCAATATACTTTCGACAAAAAAATTGAAAGCTAAAAGTGGTATAATTCATATTATACGAGTTTGCATTTTGGTATAATTTTCATTATACCAGATTTCTTTATACCTGATTATTTCCAGGTGATATAATGTGTATTATACGAGTTTACGATTTAGTATAATTTTCATTATACTAGATTTTTGATATGAAGAAATATGGTATAATGAACATTATACCAAAATGCAAATTCCTATAATATGAATTATACCAATTTTTGTCGAAAGTATATTGAGTTGGATCTTATTTTAAAGATAAAAGTGATACGAACAAAATGTTATAATTCGAAAAAATTAATGGTTTGAGAGATGTGATCGTTTTAAATTAAGAAATTCAAACTAATTAAAAGAGAAAATTATTATCAGTAGAATTGCAATTCACATACACGTTTAAATTAGGAATATAATAAAATAAAATTACTAATATATAATAGCGACTGGGTCACCGATATATATGACTCTAAGCATTGAGCCAAATCTAGAAACAAGTTTCTCATGATTTTAAATATTTCAACGTGGAAATTGTGAGTAATTTTTCTCGAGATTCTCATTATCAATGCATTATGTTAGTGTACGCAGGGCGGCACTGGGGTGGGTAACCAGTGTCACCGCCCAGGTTCCATGTCGGAAGGGGTTTCAAAAATAATGTTTTTTCTATAATTTTAGTAGTTAATGTTAAAAAGATAAAAGTAAACAATAATTATTAGTACATGAAATGGTAAGTAATTTGTTATAGAATTAAAAGGTCAAGAGATCAAATCTTTGTTTCCACGAAAAATAGTTAATTTTTATTATAATTTTTTTACCAATAGCCCATTTTATTAATCTCTATATTATTTTGCTTAGGGCCTTCAATTTGTCAGGACCGGGCTGAGTACGCATATGAAATGTAAAATCTATGGTTCAAATGTAATAACATATTAAAAAAAAATTAACTCCAATAACCGGTTTAAGACATTGTATGGCAAATTGGTGTGTCATATCACTCTCGCATGGTTGTGTGAGCCTTGAGCACGATTTTTTTGATCGAGGTCCTATAATGGACCAACATTGCTATTTTTGCCTTTTGATCCTCATATTTAGGTCAAAGGATAGTTAAAGTATCGCTGAACAAGCAAATCACATATTTTAAATCCGTTTTGAACCTTTTTGGATATTTCACCATGTCATAGTGTTGAAACTATTCAAAATATTGCTTAAAGTGCTAAAAATGTTAGCAGGAAATACACAGCTCTTTTCTAGAAAAAATAGGTATTTTGATTTCTACAAAAAGTTTCATTGGCAATGCTTTTGACTATTTCTAGCAACAGTGTGAAACGTGTTGTCACAGGAACAATTTTACGTCTTAGGAAACTTTTCTGAGCGCTGATATGAATATAAAAAAAAAACAACACTTTGTTTGGTTGTAACCATGGTTTTGAAAACCGGACTGGACCGGACCGGCTGGTCAGACCGGGTCGGACCGGAACTGGCCACTGGTCCGGTCGGTTTTCACCCGGTTCAACGTCTGGTCAAAGACCGGACGTTAACCGGTTGAACCGGTCGAACCAGAAACCGGTTACTCCAACCGGCCGGTTCACTTATTCTTATTCAAAATAATGTTTTTTAAATTTTTTGCAATAGGTAGGAATCGAACTCATGACCCTCAGCTTATTATTCATTATTCCTACCATTCAATTACAACACTTATTTGATACATATTTGTATTATATTTCTTTTATAATATCTATATAAAATTTTCACTTAGTTTTAATTTATCTATTTACTTTATTTATTTAGTGTATTGTGTAAATAAATTCACCACATCTTATTTAAATAATATTTTTTTAATTTTTAGAAAATCCGGTTCGACCACCGATTTAATCCGGTTGAACCTTAAATCCGTGAACCATCATCCTCTTCACCGGTCCGGTTCTGAAAACCATGGTTGTAACAACACATGTAAATACAATTGCAACTCTTGTTTGTAACTCTTGGTTTGTAATTACAACAATTTTACATAATTGGTGGCACTGAGAGCTAATATATATATATATATATATATATATATATATATATATATATATATATATATATATATATATATATATATATATATATATATATAGGAGCTGGTCTCGCAATTTATGAGGTTTTTGATGAAAATAAAGCCTGATACTGATAAATTGAGGATCCTACGTAAAATAATATAGAAAATAATAAAATGGATTCTCGGTAAAAATTTATAATAAAAAATTAATTATTTTGTGGAAATTAAGATTTGATCCTATGATTTCTCATATAATATCCAGTGACGGCTCCTCGTATTGTTGTGTGGTGTCCATGAACATCACAAAATTTTAAGAAATGATATTATATTTTGTATATTTAATACATGAACATCACATGTAATTAGACTCCTCATATTGATTAGTTTTTACCTAATTAATCATTTCTTTTATTCACTAAAATCTAATTAGTAAAAAATTCGTTTGCAATATTATTCAAATAATAATTTATTTACATATATGTTTAAAATTAATTTTTGGTTTTATATTAATGGTTGACTTAAATACTTTTTGGGTGCTAATGTGTTACCTAAATGTCTTTTTGTTATGTTTACCTATTGAAATTGCATATGACCTATTTTAATTTTTGAATGTTTGGTGTGTGACTTATCCAATGTTCATCAATTTAATGCATGCCTAATTAAATTTCAGTACATTAATGACTCAAAGAAAGTGAAATAAAACTATAATCATTTAAAGCATTAACATTCTTCGCTAATCATGTACTTTTCAATCATCAATGGACTGTTAAATTGTCATACTACAACTAAATATATAAAATACTAAATATGTGAAAATTGAATTGATAAAACACCCAAAAGACAATTTCAATTAATAGTTCAAACCAAAAGACATTTGAATTATAGAGCACAACAAACAAAATTTAAGTCGTTAATACATGGATCTCACGATAAAAAAAAGTTTGGACACCAATGCCAATATATCAATAACACTGAACAGCCTTTTTAAAGAAAATAAATCAAAAGTATTAAAATTTAACATTGCTTTGAATTTTATTCTAATACCTTTGAATGTGAGAAATTAGTAATGTGATTATCAGATCTAATCTAACTATACGTTAGCGTAAAAATTACAAATGAAAAACAATAAAGAACTAAAGGAGTACTTGGAAACCTTTAGTTCCGGGGGATTCAATTCATTTAATTTTCATTTTCTATACAAAATTTCCATAGAATTTTTTGAATTTTCCCAGAATGAAGGGTTACAAACACACCCGAAACATCTATTTAATTCTTGCTGAAAAAATTATAACCATTAAAACATAAGTGGTTATAGTTAACTAAAATAAATTATTAGTAGTCTTATAGTTAATTAAAGACTATTAACTAAAGACTTTGTCTTACAACCATAGTATCGAAATGTAAAATATCACCTCATAAAATTACCAGCTTTTTTCTAGTGACCACCATCTTTTGAAGAATTTAAAATGTATGAGGTTGTGGGTTCAAACCTCACAATTAATCAACTTGTAAAAAATGTTTCATATACTAAAAAAATATATCACCTTGTATTATATTAAAATATCAATAACATTGAAGAGCACTTTTAAAGGTAAATAATAAAAAGGTAGAATATACTAATGGTTATATTATATTATTAATTAATTTGATTTTTCAACTATTATTAATAAAAGCAACTAACGTGGAGTGTTATTTTCTAGAGAAAAGAAAATGAAAAATATAAAACATCATGATATCTAATATCAAGGGTATTTACACTAAATTAAAGTTGGTACATAAAATTTGAGGATTTATCAAGCTCGATTTCTGACCAGATTCAATAGAAGGTAAGGGCTTTTATTTTTTTTACTATATTTTCTTATAAAATTTAGGTTCTACA
Organism: Euphorbia schlechtendalii; assembly: GCA_949673415.1. Lineage (NCBI taxonomy): Eukaryota > Viridiplantae > Streptophyta > Magnoliopsida > Malpighiales > Euphorbiaceae > Euphorbia > Euphorbia schlechtendalii. The sequence goes on from CATIWQ010368815.1 coordinate 6,533, forward strand.
AATTTTTAATTTTACAAAATTGAAAGGTATAATTTTTTTCCATTTACATGAAAATGAGAAATGATTTTTCTTTACCCTATTTTTATGTTGACTTTGTCAATCCTTGTAACTACATTCTTTTTTTTTAATTTGAGTTTCACAACTTCAAACGTTTATATCTCACAAACTGTTGATTTTTTCGATTTGATGTTTTGAAATATTTTGTTCGTCTAAATTTTATCTTTAAAATGACATACACTTTGTTTTTTTCTTAAAAAATGTTTCGCAATCTTATACATGGTATAATAGCATTTCTTACTAAATTTTCATGAAGATGTTACACATGGTATAAGAGTTGTATAATATACTTGTATAATCTTTTTCTCTCCTTTATGTTCACAACAATAATGATTTTTCCCATAAAAATCATGATATGTAAACCTTAAACCTGATATGAAAGCTTTATGCATTATATAATAACTGTATAATGTATTTATATAGTATATCCCCCTTTATGTTTAAAACGGAGATCAATTTCCAATTAAAAAAATAATTTATCGCAATCTTATACATAGTATAATAGTGGTATGATACCTTTTTTTATTGTTATTTCATGAAAAAGTTATACATGATATAAGTATTTTATATAGTCTTTTTTAAAATACATTAAACCACTGTTATACCATGTATAATGCTTTCATAAAAAGGTAATAAAAACAGATATTATACCACCATTATACAATGTATAATATTGCGATGCATTATATCATTTTTCAAAATATTTTAAAATGCATGTTATTTTAAAGATAAATTAAGACAAACGATTCAAAAAAATCTACGGTTTGTGAGATATAGATGTTTGAAGTTGCAAAATTCAAATTAAATATAAGAGAGAAGGTAAATACATGGATAGTTAAAGTCAACAAAAAAAGCATGGTTTTCAAAACCGGACCGGTCATCGAACCGGTGGAGAGGGTGGTTCATGGATTTAAGGTTCAACCGGATTAAATCGGTGGTCGAACTGGATTTTCTAAAAATTGAAAAAATATTATTTAAATAAGATATGGTGAATTTATTTACACAATAAATTAAATAAGTAAAGTAAATACTTAATTTAAAACTAAGTAAAAGTTTTATATAGATATTATAAAAGAAATATAATATAAATGTGTATCAAATAAGTGTTGTAGTTGAGTGGTAGACATAATAGGTAACAAGCTGAAGGTCCTGAGTTCGATTCTTGCCTATTGCAAAAAATTAATAATACGATTTAACTACCCAAAGTAAAGTTAAGTTGGGTCCAAGGTTATGGGCTTGGGACAAATTCAATGGGTAAAAGATTAGATTTTATTGCTTTTATAATAAGGAGGAAATATTATTAACTTTATCATTTTCATTATAATTTTCCTTTTACCCCCTTGTAACTAACTACCTTTTCTCTCGTATTTAATTTGAATTTCGCAACTTTGAAAGTTCATTTCTCACAAACCGTTGATTTTTTCGTATCGACGCTTTGAAATATTTTGTTCATCTTAATTTAATCTTTAAAATGACATGCACTTCAAATTTTTTGAAAAAAATTATTATGTATCACAATATTATACAATGTATAATAGTGGTATAATATATGTTTTTTAGTGCATTTTTCATGAAGGCATTATACATGGTATAAGACTAGTTTAATGTATTAAAAAAAGACTATATAAAATACATTATATCACTCTAATATCATGCTAATGCCTTTATGAAAAAGCAATAAAAACAGGCATTATATCACTATTATATTATGTATAAGACTCCGATAAATTATTTTTTTACTAGAAAGTGAGTTCTGTTGTACACATAAAGGGGGGATATACTATATAAATTATTGGTCATAAATGGCTTAAGATTAACAACAGAGGGGAGGGGGGTTAATGCGTTTCTTGGTTCTTTTTAAGATTTACAAAATTCTTTTACCAAGTACAGTTTTTAGATGCGTGCTGAGTGAAACTACGCTGTGCTGAGTCTAAAAACTATAAACTACTCAGCTTCACTGGTACAGTTTATCTTCAATCGTCGCTGAGTACTTTACTCAGCTCAGATTGGTTTTTCAAGCAAAACTTAGTAAATAGAAAGAATGATGAATGAGACACAGACAATAAAGGCTAGCGAGTAAGGTTAGAACGATTACACCTGAGATTTATCCTGGTTCGGCCCCTAGCCTACCTCAAGTCCCCTGATTTCTTTCCGATCTTTAATCCACTAGTGTTTCTTTCCTTCCTTAGGCTGAGAAGCCTTTACACCTGGTAGAAGCAATTACAGAAAGTACCCTCCTTTCTAACTACCTCTCAAACACAATTTAGGTACCCTTCCTAAACTGTCACTCAGATTTCTTTGACAGAAAATGTGAACAGAGGATTTCAACTTATAGAGCTTTGAATCCTTTACAATGTTAAATCTTAAGTGTTAATTGTTAGACATGATGTATGCCCTAGAGGCAATTAGGGCGATATGTTTTTATTAGCTATAATGCACAAATAGTTTTGAATTATTAATAATTATTAAAGTCATTTTGTTATTTATCAATGCTTCATTTTTATTTGTATCTCGCTGGTATCATATATATTTGGATATGTATATAAGCATTGATAAAAACAAAGTCCGTGACTAATTTTTAGCGTAAAAGTGCAAGGACATAGTGGGAGCTATGTGGAGTGAGAACTGCACATATGTGTTACTATGAATAGTCTAAATATCCCTAGTCACAGTTCCAATTAGACTGGACATCAATGGAGCAGATAGACTAGCATGTGTAGGCTTACTCCTTGGATCAGTTCCAAGCGATCGATCTCATGAGCTGAAGGTGGTACCTTGAGTTAACACATGAATGTATTCGGGTAATACATTAGAGACGACCATAAGACAGACACTCAAAAATAACTATATCCATGTGTTACTGTCATGTCTTATTGCAGTAGCAGTACGAGTATTCTCAGACTTGAGATACCGGTTACCTTATGTAGGATTTGCTATACTTTGGGTCATACTTATTCATACCCTGGCGATCAGGATGACATGGGTGATTAAGGGTATAACGATGATCACATGTTTATAAGCTGTGTAGTCAAGATGGGATCCATCGATCCTGATATAGTAATATAATGGAGATATACCTTAGGGCCCCTTGTTGAAGTAACACACTCATAAAACTATTATCAGAGTATACGATTGATGGAATGGGTTTCCAGTCAATCAAGATACAAAATCGCTGAGTGGTGTTCTTCGTGAACAAGTCTAATTCCAGGATAGCAATGCCTATTACATGAGTTGACACTTAATCCGAGCTCAATAAACTGGGTGGTACTTTACCTGATGGAAGGAGTGTATTATACTGGTTACTATTGCAGAACCGGATCAAGTCACAGGCACGTGACGTTCCAAGTATCGGGGGATTATACGCCTTTGCTAGAAAGCCCATTTGATCGTCTAGAGCTATCGGGTTCCATAACAGTCTGGAACACTGAGCCTAAAGGTTCCCGAGTGGAAAGCCAAGTTTAATTTGTAGCGGCTCTATACTTTGGGATCCTATGAGGTCACACACTTTGGGTCTTTATCGGATCATGTAAAGAACCTATAAACTGGGTCTATACCGAAAATACAAGTTGTGAAATCAGTGAGAGGAATTATTAATTGGTTTAACCGAATTAATAGTTTAAAGGAATAATGAAAAGATAAGGAAAAATAGTAAAAGTGAGCAAGGGATTTTTCCCATTGCAAGTGGGCCCCGAAAAGAACTAGGGTTGTTCGAGGTGGGGCTCACGTGGCTACCCCGCGAGCTGAAAAGATCATGGGCCACTAGCGCGCGGGGCAAGCCTACGTGCTAGGTGGCTACAAGCGCACAAGCACTGCCCATGGTAGTGCTTACGCGGGCCGCAAGCCCAAGCTTGCGGTATATGCGGGAAGCCCGCTCAGGCTTTCCTCAAGTGGCGAGCATGTCAACCCGTGGGTCACCATGACCCATGCAGTTGACCCGCTATACATGGGATGGGTTTATCCCATCCCATGTAGAGTTAGAGGGGGAGTCAAACACTCCCCCATTTTTCCCAATAAATAAGCTTTCAAAGCCTCATTATTCACACACACACACCAAAATGCTTTAAGCTTATTTTCTCTCTGATTTTTTTCTCTTCTTTTATTGTGCAAGATCCTCCATGAGTTTCTCCAATCAATTTGAAGAGTTCTTTTAGAAGGCTCTAAATTTAAGTGAGCCTTATGTTTCAGATTTTCGTGTTGATTTACAAGTAGTCTAGCAACTGCTATTAATCGACTGGTTCAACCTCTTCCAGGTTTTGGTCGGTGAAGATCAGTGTGGATCAAGTCATAGAGGCTCTCCTAGTTTGGAAGCTAGTGCTATCGGAATTGCTCAAAAGGGAATGCCCCAACCAAAAAGAGATCAAGCACGCATCAACTGATAATGCTTTAACCATTTAGATGCTAGGTTTCTTTTATATATTTTATAAACCTAAAAGCATATATGGAACATTTTAACCTAGATTATAACAATCATGACATGCTTAGGGGATCCTTAAGTTAATTTTAAGTTTTTAAAATTTCACCTTGCTGTCTATGCATGTTTAATTACTGTCTTGATTAATCAACTGTGGTATCAGAGCTTGCCTTATGCTATGCATGATTGATTGTAATATTTTAAAATCGTGATTTTCTATGAATTGATAAAGTATGCTATGCATGACTTAAGTTTCAATTCCTGTTATAGAAAATGATGTGATAACTAGATTAAGGTTTTGCTCAAACTTAGTCTAGGTGATTATCATTTAAAATTAGCAATGTTTTACCACACGGGTAAATGCTTTAATTAAGGGTCATCCCGTACTTCACTTAATTAAAGAACGTAATCTTTAAATCATAATTATCCGTGGCATAATGAATCAAAGTGCCCGTGGTAATTTTGGCAAGGAATGGATAAGGCTCCTCATTCACTTCAAGGGGCCTCTCCTACTTAGAAATTATCATCGGTATTAGATTCAAATATACCCAAGGGATGTTTATGACTTAGTCGATTTCTAGTATGGGAATTTATTCCGCATATGGTTTTACAAACGTGGTTTAAGTTGTTAATATTAAAACATGTAGACATAGGTGCCAAAAACTTAAACATGGACCTTGTTTGTTTTGCGTGCTATGTGGAGTCTTGGCATAATGGAATGATTATGATATACCAGTCAGAGCATGTTCCCTTAGAGTTAATAATTCCTAATAGCCCAGAATTATTATTTCATAATCATATCCATAGTATAAGACCTAGACTAGGGCGAGACCAGTGGCACCAATGAAATCCCTACAACTATATTAAGGTAGAAAAATGTCTGTCCGTTACAAGTCGTGATAAGAGCCTTATTAATGGATGTAGGCACATGTACAACATGCCTTCCCTTAATGTGTGCTTGGTCATGAGACTAGATGGTGTTAATGCCTTAACCGAAGAGGGTCAGTTGCCCATATTATTGGAGCTAATGCCAAATTGAAGACACATTTGAGGATTCGTACAATTGGGTACTCATGTCTCGAGAAAGAGAACTCAAATAGATTAGCAATTGCAAGAGATGCAAATGGACGGGTTCCAACCATGGATATATTGTTATGACTTGACCTGTGATAGTGGGGGTCATGATGAGTAACTATGGATGCTACCTATTAAGGAAAATTGGTTCAACTTGATTTCCCAAATTTGAATAGAAGGGGCTATTTAAATGTTGATAAAATAGTAGGAAATTATGTGTTTAATTAAAGACCTGAAAATACTCATATTGACATTGGTCTTTTTAATGACATTAAATATGATGTTTATAACTTTAATGAGTGGTTTGAGACTGTTAGAGGAGTTCTTCAAAACTTCTACCTGGATTATGTTTTAATTGATCCTAGTCCCAAACACCTAGGCAAGAATACTTTTGTATGTGAGATGAATGATTACGAGGAGCACAAGGGAAACTGTGAGTTTGTCACAAAACTCATGTTAGACCATATGCTCCTACGCACAAGGGTTGGTTCTCGCAACTGATAATTGTATAATTACACTTATTATCATATTAATTTTATACACTAAACACCATAGTTTAAGTTATTTTTATACTTCATATAAAAGATTTCAAGTGGTATGTAGTTGTTTTTGATGCAATGCAGATACTAGGTAAATCTTGGGAGTAAAATAATCTAAAGTGGAATTCTATGAAAAAGAGTGAAAAAGGTGCAAAAAGATGCGTGGAACTTAAAGATTTGGCTTAGGATGGAAGCTGTCAAAGATCGGTGAAGTTACAAGGAGAATTCTGAAGAAAAATGCAATTCACGGTTGCGACAACCATTTGCTGTCGCGACTTGTTCTTCTTCAAAATAGAAATATGCCAATAAAAGATTCATGATCGTGACTTGGATGATATTTTGGTTTATCTTCTTAACTACCAATCACTAGATAAGGACAATCAACCACCATCAACTACCAACGAATAAACACCTATCAGAAATCAACCAATTATGAAAAGGTGCCTATCCATTGTGGATTAGATTGAAGCTTCTCAACCAATCACAATGAAGTGATGCAATCATTCACCAATGGACGCAACTCTTCGTATGGACCCTTCGAACTCTATAAATAGGGCTCCAAACCTTACAATTTCATGGTAGAAATGCAAGCAGAGGGAAAACATTGGAGTGCATGAGAGAGATACCGTGTATGTATAGATAGAGAATTCTCTATGTTCATAAGTGTTAGCGAGAAAATGTTTAAGTGATTCGAATCCTTATTTCGATCACTAGATTTCTCTATATTCTCGAGCGATTATTGTATAAGTGTACTTGCAAATCACTTATCAATAAAAGTTTTCATTCTTCAATATTC
>CATIWQ010368823.1:0-27537 GCA_949673415.1 Euphorbia schlechtendalii
CGGTTAATTTCCGACTGATTATCCCAGGTGATCTTATGGTATACTTTTTTTAAAATAAGCATGATAAACCAACCTATAACATTATTGGCATTTGACAAGCGAAGACTGCTTTCTTTCTTTGCATAAAATATATTTAATATATACACTACGGTTTCAAACTCAATATATAGACTGCTTTCTTGCTTGTATCCTTAAATTCAGGTAAACGGAAACTCAATAATCTAAATATAGATAACTAACAGAAAATCACAGAAGAAAAATAAAATTTGACAAACAACTGATGTCAAATAAACACAATGAGTAAACTAAAAATACACTATATGATGAGTCCAGCAAAAATAACATCTATGTTTTGTCACTTATATTCACCAATTGATGAACATTTTTCTAACGCTTAGGACGATTCCTATCCCAAGCCAACAAATTGCAACTCTCCTGGTTACAATAAAATCAACATCCTAATCTAACAAACCAACAATACAAATTAAATTAGTAACTCATGTTACAAACTCTGCACACAGCTCGAACTCACTCACTGCATCCCTTTTTATGATTATACAAACTAAATCCATGACAACAATACAATGGACTGACTGACCTCATGTATGTTGTAAAAGTCAACCAATCAGAGCATTATCCATAGCTCAGCCTTGAATCTGCGATTCGTAGAGTGTTGGAGGTCTGACGTCGAGGAATTCCAATTTCACAAGCATTAACTCTTGCAGCAAACCGAAGTGAGCAGAGTGATTCGCCAACCGAACACGGGTCCGGTGATATATTCACAAACATTAAGGTTTTTGAATCCCCACCTAGGCATGGCTGTTTTGTTTTGTTCACAGAATATGTTTCACAATCAGGTTATTGGGTTAATCGAAATAGACAAAGCAGTCGTTTTTCCGTGACTTACCTGGAGAAGATATGTCAATTTGGAATTTCTGAAAGGGACATGATCCTCCTTCTTTGCCAACGCAAATATTACGTCACTCAAACATGACAAACTTTTATTGATTGCCTGTTTGTTCAGAAAGTGAAGAGGAGGATAAGAACATAGGGGAATGACTAAATCAGACATTAAATGAAAACTTGAAAGACAAATAAATACCTGAGTTTCCTTCAACCTATCGCCTGTGGCTCCACTCCTCGAAAGCCGTTCACTTCCAGCAAGGTCAATGAGGTTTAACACTCCTTGCACTTGTTGTTCAGTGTTCTATAGCATTTCAATATTGGAATCAGTTGGCATTTTTCAAGACTTGAAAAGAGTATGAGACTGACTTTTATTGATACCTCGTTCATGCCGGATATTCGAAGTGTGAACACAAAATGGCTTCTTGATGACTGCTCATTCATTTGTGTCTTTCCCACAGACCTGAAAAATAAGGCTTCCATAGTAAATAAATATCAAACTATATTTCATAAATATGTTTTCATTTATACTGTCGTATGATGCATGTATTACACATGGAAATCTACCTGCTTTGTGCAGCTTGCCTTAGAAGAGAGGAAATCTCTTGAATGCTAGAAACATCAACAATTGTGAGGTCACTAACATGCGTATTTCCATTTGGATCATGTTTTATGGTATATTGTTTTCCAAGATTTTCTGACTTATTTGTAGACAACAGATCCCGGATGTTCTCGTTATATATCTCCAACATTGAAGCCTATCAATTTCTAAAAGAATAAGTAATAGAACAATTGATCAACTGACGTGTGAAAAACTCGTCTCATTCTGGATTTACCTGCATTTTGTACTTCCATCCTTGAGCAATAAGCGACTGGCTAGTTTGGAATATTTGTTCAAGAGATCTCGGTATTAATCCTTTCTGGTCTGGCGCATCTGGCTTACCCATCATTGTGTAAGTTTTTCCCGAACCAGTTTGCCCATACGCAAAAATGCATACCTACATTAAGAAACATACCAGCACAACTAGTTTTATAACACATCTCTAGTAAAAAAAATAAGAGTCGAACACAAATAGACACTTTAACAGAAACAACTCAAATCATACGAAAATAGATTGACTAAGGGCCTGTCTGGTATTGCTTTTCAAGCTACTATCCTAATAAGCTGCTCTCATAAACTTTTTTATAGAATTACATATTTTGGTTTTAAACAACACATTTTGGTCATTCGTACTAAAATCAGGAGACTTGATTTTTCTAAAATCAACTCCGAAGCTTGAAAAATGGAGCTTTTTGGAAAAGTAGCTTGGGAAAGCACAGCCAAACTGGCCCTAAGGTGCAAATTAAAAGCTCCAAGCATGGTATAGACTGACCTTGTAACCATCGAGAGCACTCTGTACTAATTGAGATATTTCTACAAAAACATCTTGTTGGCAGGCATCATGACTGAACACCTTATCAAATGTGAAAGGATATTTCTGCCCTGCTTAACAAGAAGATAGCAGTAGATTAGCAAATTAACATTTCTTCTTCCTCCAGTTGCCAAACATGAGAGGCTAAGACAGGAAATTATACTGTGCTACTAAAAATAATAACAGAGAGAAGCATGAGCAATTTGATTGTACCAGTTTGTATCACGTCAATTCCACGACCAAGATTTTCTACTGATGAGGGATAGGATATGACCTGTGTTTCTGTTCCAATGCCATCATCGGGTAACAAGGGCCGCACTCTACAGAACACACGAATATTCCCCTTCAGTTCCTGTTATGCAAGTCATGTCAGCAACAGATTAGAGTTTCTTGGGAGAATCACATTAAAGTTCATTGCAAGGAGTATTACCAAAATAGTGTTGTGCAATTTCTTTCTAAACTTTTCCCCTTCAAGCAATTGGTGTTCTGCATCTGCAAGGCGTTCTTTTAGTTCTCGTACAGTGTTTCGCTGCTCTTCATATTCTGTCCTTGTCTCTGCTACAGATAAATCAGACATCTGCAAGAAGAATCAAAATAAATGAAGTATGAGTACATTTAAAAAAACTACATTAGAAATACAAAATGTTGAAAATCAAAGAAACTAAAAGGTTGGATATGGTATAGAGCTCCACTCATTTTAGTCAACTTGAGAGACGAAAATCAAAGTAATACCTTTAACTTCTCCCTAGCAGCATTTAGCTGATGCTCTAATAATTGTATCTGCTCTCTTTGAGCAGAACATGTCTCCTGCAATATGAAACTTCAGTCTCAGTCTCAGAAAGTTAGCTGAAAAAAATTGACTTTATGACATAATATACGATTAGAGCAAACCTCCAAGGACTTTGATTTAGCCATCAAATTATCTATCTCTGAGAAGGATTTTCCAGTACTTTCTTTGTATTTGTCTACCTCGGCATTTAAAGCTTGCACCTTTGCTGTTTGGCGATCACGATCTTCCCTAACTTGCTGCAATTCCCTTCGAAGACATTCCACTTCACCAGCCAGTATGTCTTTCTTATTCAAGGCCTCATCTTGTGAAACCTGAAAAAAATATCTTTATTCTCCAAAAGAATGCATCTAATAGCAAAAAAGCATGATCTTTAATCTTAAGTTAATCAACTAAATACCATGTCAAACAAGCTTACTCTGGATAACGTTAATTGTTCTTGCAGTGAACTACAATGACCCCTTAAAGAACTGAGGTTCTCCAGTATTGTTGCCTTCTCTTTCTCCACTCGTTTATGTGAAACGCGCTCTGCTTCTAAATCTGCCTGAAGTTTGCTATTATACTGTTGAAGACTTAAATTGTACTCTTGCAAACGCTTGTACATATCATCAAGTGAGACGGCCTAGGGATTTCGAAAAAAAAATCAGATTGTAAATTCAAAAAGTAGCCCATACAATTGCAGCTTTAAGAGTATTATGGGGAAATCCCCAAAGAGAAAATAGAGACAAGTCAGACTTAAATTAATAAAATTAGATAACTTGAAATGTTACCTTCTGATTTGCTGCTAGTATATCTTGCTGGGCTTTTTCTAGGTCTTTCGTGAGAGAAGCCTGCAGTTTTTCTGCAACAACCCGAGCTTCATGTTCTCTTCTATGACTGTCAATCGCTTCCTAGATGTTAAACCACAAAACTATAGGTTAAAGAAAAGCAAATGAAATGAAAATGGATCACTATATACAAGGAGGTTTCTCACCAACTTTTCAGTTTCCTCTTTCTTTAGTTTCTCCTGCAAAGAACTATTCTCGTTCCTTAATTCTGAGATAATTCCATTGAATTTCTCCTCTTGGTCTTTCATCTCCACCTCTGAATCAACAAAAAATGAGTCAAATTTACAATGCTGAAAATTTCCCATGTGAGGTTTAGCAACTCAATGAATCTACATATTGAACAAACCAATCCAAATTGGAGGAATATATTAGTAGTTTTAGTGAAACAAATGGGGTACACATGCACAACTTCAATTTACTTAAGATTGCAGAAAATGATGAAATAAGTGGACAATGTATCATCGCATTCAAGTCAGTGACGGTTTACTGTTGGTGCAACAGTACATGATTCCTCAATTCTGTACCAAAATATTCGTGAAACTCTCTCATTGCTGAAATACACAGCAAAATACAGAACATTACCTCTCTGGGTACATGTTTTCTCGGAAGACTCTAGAGCATTCCGAAGCTTCCCTTCCTCATCTAAATGGGCTTCATCCCTTTTCTGGAACCATTTAATGCATATCTTGAGCCTTTTATTATGCTCCGTCATTAGCTGCAAATTGCCCTACCAATTACCATACCCAAAAAGATCAAAAAAAAAAAAAATTAAACTACTGATTAAACAAAGTTTCCAATAAACAAGGTTCCAGAGTAGCACAAGGGAAAAGAACCTTAAAATCCATTTTCTTCATTTTAAGCTTCTCATTGGCCAATGCTTCCACTTCTTCCATTGTGAAATCGATGGTCTGACACTCTGAACCCTCCATGCTGCCTGCATCACTAGAGGGTTGGACTTCTTGCCTTTTGTTTACTGAAACCAGTGGCTTCCGGTCAGTAACAGTACTAGTAATTCCACCAACTCTCCCAGACTCGATCCTTCTACGCTTATCAATTGGGATACCACCGCCAACACCATCCTTCTACAACCCGATAAGTTGCACAAAATAAGAAAATTTCATACGAAAATATGAATCAAACCAGAAAATCAACTAAAGAATAATCCGTAATAACAAAAACCTCAATGTAATGGCAACCAAACAGAGTTAGACACGTGAGTAAATCAACTGAGCCAAAGGTTGAAAAGAAAAGTAGATAATTACTCACAGAAAAAGTACTTCGAGGCGGTTTATTCTGGTTCCAAGACGACATGCTGACCTAGAATCAAACAGAGCCTAAATAAAACCCCAACTCTCTACAGACAACTTCGTCGGTGCATCCAGATAAACCTAATTCAATTGAAAACGCAAATTCCCGATGGAAATACCGAATATCTGTAGAAGATTAAACCAAACAGATGAATCTCGTAATCTGAATGTAGAGAGACAGAAAGAGAGGAGCGTGAGTGAGGGGAGCGTGAATTTTGAAATTTGAATCGAGTGATCCGCCGCTCCTATATTTTTCCTTCATTGGACCACTCAAATTAAAAAGTTAACGTTGGAATTTGCTGGGCTTGGGTCGGTCGGGTTAATTCGAATTGGCCCACATCCACTGATTTAGAACGGAGAACATAGGCCTGTTTAAATAAGAAGCCCAATTAGATTATTTTTCTTTTGTTATTAAAATATCACCCTTTTTTAAACAGAATTTTAATACTATATTATTAATTTGCTCACGCTATAGATTTTCTTATATGAATAGTACGTGTATAAAAAATTCTCTAAATTTACTTGAGAAAAATGTATAAGGTGTGAGTTGATTCTTTGACACATCGAGGAGAATGAGATCATTTCCCTGAGTTTATGTAATATTTGATTTTATTTTCATGTTTAATAAAAAATGTATAAAATGTGAGAGATACAGTGAACTGTAAAAGAGAAAAAACAATAAAAATAAGATAGATTCCTTTAATTGTTCACTTTACATATCTAATTCGTGTTTAACTCTAAATTATTTTGGAATAATTTAATGTTTAGCATATGAATCTGACTATAGTTAAATGCCACTACGTCCATGCTATGTATTGACAAACGAAATAATTATTTTTTTAATAATCAGATTTAAGAATTGACGTTATAGTATGAACTTGAACTTGGACTAAAATTGAAAATGAGTTAGCATTTCATAATCATAGTGTTGATTTTAAGAAGATAGTTTGAATGCCTCACAATATGCTACAGAAATAGTTATATGGAAAATTATTTAATATTTTGGTTTATAGACAAATTTATTTTAAATTTTTGTTTACATGATTTAGTCAATTAGCAATCAATTTTATAAACAGTAATTACTGCTAGTCAACGTCAGGTTTGAAATCTACCCAAATTCCACGTGTCATAATATCACAAGTCCATGCAATACCCGAGAGCCACCATGTCAAACACGAGAACACGTGTAAGCAAATCATTGATCAAATCCATATCCAGCCTATCCAAGTAACAAAAAATGGCGGATAAGGTAGTGTTTCTTCTCCGAATCAATCTACATCACTCATCAAACAAAATGTAATCAAAAACCCAAAAAATTATTATAATTCACAAACTAATTCCACCCAATTGGTTCAATTGTAGAGAGAGAGAGAGAGGATAATGGCACAAGCAATGGCATCAATGGCTGGATTGAGAGGAAACTGTCAGGCTGCACTTGAACACCAGCTCAATGGGTCAACCAGATTCAACATTGCTACAACCACAAGGGTAGCCAATTCAAGGTCTGGTTTAACTGTTAGAGCTCAACAATCTGATCTTCCTGAATCTAGCCGTAGGGCTATGTTGGGTCTAGTTGCTACTGGTTTGGCTTCTGGTTCTTTTGTTCAAGCTGTTCTTGCTGATGCTGTCCCCATCAAGGTCGGACCTCCGCCTCCCCCCTCCGGCGGATTGAGTAAGTCAACTTTAGTTTTAGGTTTAAAATTTTGTTAGCTTCTCGAAAAGATGACTTATTTCTTCTAAATGATTTTTTTTTTAAAGTAAGTCTGACTTATTTTTAATTTTTAAGTTAAAAAAATGTTATCAGAAATACTTCATTGTCTGAATTATAAATTAAAATCTCCTTAAAAGATAGTTAAAAGTTGAAAAAAGAAGTTTTGAAAAACATCCCTTAATTATAAAATCTCATTAGTACATCTACAATCCAACTTTAAAAGTTTACCTTTGAGTTGTAAATTATGTAAGAAATGCTTCAAGCTCATTCCAATTTTACTTCAAATTTGAAGTAATAATAGTGTCACTCTAAATTGGGAGTGATGTTACTCATCAACTTCAAATATATTATTTTTAACTTTTCTAGTTTTCTTTATTTTTTATTTTTTTAGTTTGAATATATTTTCAGAATATTAATTTTTTTATAAATAAGAAATTCATTTTATTTTTAAATTTTTTTTATTAATATAATATTTGTTATTTTAATGTTCCGAGTAAATGATTTGAGAAAAATATTGTAGTTACTCTAAATTATATAGAGTAAAATAGGGTAGAATTTGGAATAGCAGGGTTGTAGAACAGATAACTATATTTCATCTGTAATTGCGACAGAATACTATATTTCGTGGTAGTTACTGACAGATTAATTTATTATTTGGGCATGTTGTATTAAGTTGGAAATTTTCTGCAATTTCAAACAAAATTCTGCTGGGTTATATGTGTAAATGGTGTTAATGGCAGCTGGGACACTAAATTCTGATGAGCCAAGAGACTTGGATCTGCCATTGAAGAACAGATTTTTCCTGCAACCGAAAACACCAGAAGAAGCAGCAGCAAGAGCGAAGGAATCAGCAAAGGAAATATTGGGAGTGAAAGAATCGATCGACAAAAAAGCATGGCCATATGTTATCAATGATCTTCGTCTTAGAGCCGAGTATCTTCGCTATGATCTTAACACCATTATCTCTGCTAAACCCAAAGAGGAGAAGAAAAATCTTAAGGAACTCACTGGCAAACTCTTTGATGCCATTAGTCAGGTACTTATTTTGTTTTAACCAACTCAATTTGGTTTTGGGTTTTTTTTTTAATTGATTTGATTTGTTAATGAAGTGTACATGTGTTTCATGTTTTTAGTTGGATCATGCGGCAAAGGTCAAGAGCAGCCCAGATGCGGAGAAATACTATGCTCAGACTGTGTCTACTCTCAATGATGTTCTTGCTAAGATTGGTTAACATGTTCTTCTTTGTCTTTGTGTAATTAAGCTTTTGTTTATTACTTTGTATTTTGAACTCCGCAATTGTCTAATTCAAAAATAAAATTTTAGCTACTTTCTTAACCTTATTAATATGTTGATTTTCTATTATATGCCATATTATTAGTTGAAATTATCTCTAATCCCACTACTGAGATTTCACTATTCACATTAAGGAAGAGTTTGTTATCTGCTTTTCGTTTACTCCCTCCATTTCAAAATAACTGTCGTTTTAGGACTTTAAAGAAATTTTAAAATAAATGTCGCTTTAACATTCCAATGCGCCTTTTAAAAAAATTTTATCTATTGTACATTCATTCAATGCACATTGAAAATGACCTGATCAATTTTTTTTTTTTGGTGAAAATCAATTAATAATGTGTTAGTATTAATTTGCATTTAAATTCTACTACAATGTTTTCATATGTCTTGAGTTCATCCAACATTTTCTCTTGGGATATAACAATATATTTGCAATACCACATTAACACACAATATCATTTGTTCATTTCTTTTTCTAGGAATTTTCTGACAGACAGACTTTATTTATTTTATTAAAAACTACCAGAATCATATGCTTAGTCTACGATTAAACAATTCATAGCCTGAAACCGAAACCCCATATGTCTGAAACAGCCAGGATGTAAGAGCATAAATAAAGCAATTTCATCAACACCAACGAAAAATGTTGAAGTAACACAAATCCCTAGTAGTATGATCAAATTCCAATATCACATTCATTAGTGCTTATAATTTATATCTCACATTCATCTGAAAGACCCAAAACGCATTCTCAAAGTCTATTTCGAAACGGAAAAAAAAAAAGAGTTTCCTCAGTTTTATTAAACAAACATTACAACCAAAAGCTATGCAACAAACAGAACATAACAGGCAGCAAACATGCTTTAAACAACTCAAGCCCCGTTCAATTCGGAAGATTCCAGGTTAGCGTCGGGGCGCATTCCTCGGAGACGCACCAAGCTCGAACATTTCTTAGAAAGTATGTCCGAAAGACTCTTTCCAGAGTAGTGGACTCTCTTACTAATGGCATTGTACCCAATCACCGCATTCTTCGCCTTCACACCGAACAACAACCACTCCTTCTCGATATAGAACGGAACTGCCTCCCCAATATCCAACCCTTCCAGATCATAAACCACCGCCCAATTTTCCCACATAGGCTCCTTTTCATCCTTCAAGGACAAAACTGTCAAAGTCTTCCTCCGTTCATCGACGGCCCCCACCGCAAGGCATCCGTTCCCGGTAAAGGCTACGGCTTTGGGCGAGTTCAAGAAAAGCCACGCTGGCACGGCGACACTCGAGAGAGTATCGGTAGCTAAGTCGATGCTATGAAGCTGCAGATAAGAGAAAGAGGCGGTTGTTACATGTCGTACGTAGTGAATAGCTTTCTGTCTCGGCATTGTCGTCAGCTGATGCCCTTTGCTGCCAGCTGTCATAAAGTCGGGTACTTTGACCTGTTTCCACGCCAGGTCAGCGTGGTTCCCGATCGTCAGAACCTCGCATCCCTCTTTTGGAGCCTCGTTTGGGTCGGCATATATATTGACCACTTTGTACTCTCCAGTAGCTTTGACGTAGCCTAATGACATGCTAATGCTAGGCTTGCGTGGATCGGGCAAATCGAGTATCTGACGTGTCACTGGGTTCCTTATTACATACTTTGATGACGCAATCACACGCTGCAGTAATAATCCACGGTTAGTACATAAATTAGCAAAACGATCACCGAGCGAGCTAAAATAAGCCAGTCTCTGAACTCTTTCTCGGTGGTCAATTGGGTTTCTTTTGCCTCTTTGCAAGTGCTTTTCGATGAAATTTGGAGCTTGAATCAGTTCGAACCACTCTTTGCAAACGGTTTTCAGCCTCAGCAAATTCTCCACCGATAACATAATCAAGATTTCGAAAATGATCTCGATTGGCAGCGTTGGCACAGGCCCAGCCAGTTCTTTTTCCTTCGCCAATTTTTTCGCCCTTCTTGTACGCTGTTCAATACCCATTTGATCCTTCAAACAGAGAAGATTCGAGTCAGAAAGCTTTTTAGCGTAAATCAAACAAGCAAAAGAGAGAAAATCGAGAACAAAAATAAAAGGATGCGTACCTTTGCGACGGAAAGCAAGAACGAGAAAAGATAACCAGAATTGAGATTGAGGTTCTGTTTTCTCTTTGTTTCGCCTAGTCTTATAGTAGCTGATGAGTGCCTTCTTTTTCGCGCAAAAAGACGGAGTGAGGACGGAAAATCTCAACGCTAGCCACCTGTGCTAACATCCTACATTTGGCATCGATGCACTTAACATATATAAATTTCTCAACCCGTGTCCCGTGTACATGAAATGTGTCATTTCAATGTGAAACTGCCGGTTTTACTACAACCGTGAGATGTGAAAATTTAAATACAATAATTTTTGCAAAGTTTAACATTGTAGGGTTGGAGTTTGAGGTTGTATTCATATTTGAATTTACTAGAGATTCATCCATGTGTTAGAATATTGTATCTATTTTTCAACCAAGTTTTTCTCTTTGGTTTGCTAATAAAAATAGTTGTATGCATTGAGAAATTTCTTTACGGCTCTACGAAGAAAAAGGTAATGTTTAGGATAATTATAGTAATGTTTTCTCCCAACTTTACAATTTGTATAACTTATAAAACTAACCGGCTGTCCTATTAAACACGTACCTAAACAACTAATGTCAACTCCACCATTGACTACCGCTAGATTAGTTGCTTGGTTGGCCTCAATCCTAAACTCTATCCTTTATTTAGTTACCTTTTCCTAGTACCCATATATGAAATAAAACTCGTATGATTCCAAATAAGTTTCAAAGCAATGTATATGTTCCCAATAGCTAAGCGTTACCTTGTAAGACTCGTAACTCAACCTATTTGATATCGCTAAAAATCTTAAAAATTTGGCTTCTCGTATATTTAAACTCTAATATATAGAAACAATAGATTAGCATCCAGAAACAATCTTAAAAATTGGCTTTTCACTTACTTTACCTGGCAGCATCTTGTTTGGGTACTTCTTTCTGCCGTCTTTCCATAAGCATGACTAGCACTCCACCAATATGGTTTTGCTTGAAAAGTATGGTCACACAAGAATTAAATGTCCTGTACACTAGACAATCTTTTAAGCATATAAAATACAGCAGTACCCAAAATCAAACATTAAAAACCTAAACAGATTGCTTCTCACTCAAATAACTATTACTTTATCAGGCCAATTAATGCAATAAAAACCTGCACCTTATGATAGATAACTGTCAATTGTAGCCAATATTCAAACACATCATGGCCATTAATAGATACTCTCCATAAAAAAATCTTCATTCTTATTCAGACAACCATTCTTTAATGAGACACAATAAATTGTACAGCAGCACATACAATAGACAACTGGCATTGTATCAAACACAAAATGGGCAAGAACAGGGCACCTAATATTGCAGCAATCACTCCAATATAGCCAAAACAAAGTTTCCATCTCACAAGACAGATCAGGTAATAAAAACAAATGAGAAGATGTATGAAGATTGAAAACAGCTTTTAAATCTTAACAGATATAAGCTTCTTAAAGACAAGGAGATGACCTCGCCGGTTCGCGGCGGAGAGAAGCCGAAGTAATCACCAGAGGAGTAAAATTAGCTGCAGGCAAAGGATGTCTACATGCAGCAAGGAATCGGTCGGAGGATTGCGGCGTGCTTGCCGGTGGTGAGAAGGAGTTACCCCAGTAACCCCACCGAACTAATTCCGGGACCGGGAAACCGAGGAGGTGTCTCGTCATTATATAAGCTTTTTCATATTTACAAATTAGAGCTCTTGTATATATATAGTTTTCCGCCATGTGATTTATATGATGTGATATGTGATTAAGGTGGTAAATGAATTAGAGCTACTCGTTCCATGTTCGGCTCGTTCATAAACGAGTTTGATCGTAAAATAAAATTTATGTTCGTTGTAATAAATGAACAGAGCTTGAACAATGCAATGGTGTACTCGGCTTGAAAGTTCACGAACAAGCTCAATATACGGCTCATTGAACTATTCGTGCATATATCATGTCTTGAAATATGAAAATTATAATTATCGTACAAATTATAAGTATATTACGAAGAATATGTATACATGTGTATATATGTAACGGAAAATTTGAGTATTTTTTAGATATTAAATAAGTTTCAAGTACATAACAATTTGATTCGTGTAGTGAAACATAATTTTAAGTTAGATGAGCTTGTCAAAAATTTAACTAACATGTTCGGCTAAAGCTCAGCTAAGATCGATTGAATAAAGCTCGGTTAAGATCAATTTAAGCTCTGCTCGGGCTCGGTTTGACCAAGCTTTAATTCGGATCGGGCTCGGTTTGACCAAAGCTCGAACTCGGTTCGAGTTCGTTAAAAATTTAATGCACAGTGCTTGAACAACTAGTATTCGGGTTCGGCTCGGCTCATTTACAGCTCTTAATGCGATTATGGCTGTAAAAGAACCAAGCCGAGTTTTATTGTGTTTTTGTTTGTTTTGTTTAGTTTTTAAATGAATAAATTAAACACGAGCAGAGTCGAGCTCGAATTCAAGTTTAAAATTTTGTTTGTGTTTTGTTCGTTTATGTTCGTTTGTTCACGAGCTATTCACGAACAATTCATTTATTTAGTTCGTGAATTATTAATTTGTTCGCGAATGAACTCGTTTATTTTTGTTTGTGATCAACATTGTCAGTTCAATGCATGATTTAAAGTGGATCATATCCTTGGTTTTATTGTACTAGTTTAATTTTATATCGTCATACTTTATTTTAATGTCTATAGAATATGATTTTTGACGTGTAATAATAATAATTTAGTTAACTGGCGAACATTTATCAAGTGAGTTCACGAATTTGTTCACGACCTCTATTCGAGTTTGTTCACGAGTTAACAACCCGACCTTTAGCTTGTTCATGTTCAATTCGTTTATAATTTGAGCCATAAAATCATATTCACAAACTGTCCAAATATTAATTGAGTTGAGTTGAGTTCTTATCAAGCTCGAACACCGAGCTATTCACAAATTGATTCATTAATACTTGCTGAATATAATTCACATGAGTTTTTTACGTGGGTTATGGTGACTTTGTTTCTATCAAAGTAAACATTATTTTGTCTCTTATCACCATTGGATCAATCATCGTATCATTGGTACAACAAAGAACAAGGTAATTGAGGTTTTGTTTTTGAAAAATTCACCATGTAAATTTGTTTATATCACGATGAAGATGTATATATACAAATCACACAATTTTTTCAAATTCCCAATTTTTTTATAAAAAATCCGAAAGATTTTTATGTCATTTTAGCTAAATATTATTATTTAATTGAATAATATAAAAGAAATAAAGAATGGTTCTTTTTTTGGTAAGAGAAATAAAGAATGGTTTGGGTGCAGTGATTGTTGTATTGAATTGGGCCGATGATACTAGACAAGCTTAGTTGATCAGCCCAAATTATACTTACCAAAAGTTTTTGGGGGTAATTTCGTTAATTCGTTTGCCGCAATATAATTGCCCAATTTCCCACTTGAGAAAGAAAATACTAAGAAGTACGAACATACTGTATTAAATTTAAGCCTTGGTGCGATGGTTCATCCATCCGTCCGCTTTGTTTAATCCAACGGTTGGAAATGGTGATCCGCGTGACTCCCATTGATTGGCTTACACCAATTCTCACACAGCCTATATAACCTTCAATTTAAATCTTCAAATGCGCCATCAACAAAAGCAAATTCTCATTTCTTCAACAATTTTCCGTTCAACAACTGTAGTCTTTGTTCACAGTAAAAATGGCCGGAAGAGGTAAATCATTAGGTTCTGCGGCGGTCAAGAAGAGTACTTCGAGGAGCTCCAAGGCGGGCCTCCAGTTTCCCGTTGGCCGAATTTCTCGATTTCTAAAAGCCGGCAAGTACGCGGAGCGTGTTGGCAGTGGATCCCCTGTCTATCTCGCTTCCGTTCTGGAATATCTTGCTGCTGAGGTATTTAGTTACGCTTGTTCATTTCTCGAATTTTAGCTTTTTTTGAGTTAGAAATCGGTGAGATTTCAATTGATATGGAGCTGGTGAAATCAATTGTACGATGCAATTTCATTCATCACTATTTCGCCCTAATTAAGCTTTCCCAGTTTTCAATTGCAATTATGATTAGGATTTCTCCAAATGCTTCTAGGTTTATTTCCCACCAGTCAGGGAAATGAATCACAGAGTGTAATTTCATTTCTAATGTTTTTCCCTAATTCAGTTTAATCAGATCTCAGTTGGAGCGTAATGTTACAGATTTACTATGTTTTAGAGTGCAAATTTAATTCTCACTGAATCGCGCTGTTTTAATTCTACCAGTTTTCAAAAGCAAGCATAATTGCTCTGTAAGTTATTTTAACCTTGTCTGGAATAATTTATTAATCGAGTATCCATTTGTGTTTAATAGGTGTTGGAGTTGGCTGGTAATGCAGCAAGAGACAACAAGAAGAACAGGATTGTACCCAGGCACATTCAGTTAGCCATTAGAAATGATGAAGAACTAAGCAAGCTTCTCGGCACTGTAACAATTGCTAATGGCGGTGTTTTGCCTAACATTCACAACACTTTATTGCCCAGGAGATCTGTCCCTGTTAAGGGTTCTGCTGATCGTGAGTAGATTAATACATCTTTTAAAGAATTTTAAGGCCAGCTTTTAGGATTGAGCTCATCCATGGCTTTATTCAATGTAATCAATCAATTTTTCAAGTTAATATAAGAAAGAATTCTATTACTTTTACAACAGCTCCGATAATTTAGACTTGTCAAGCAACAATCTTAAAATAATTTGAAACAAAATATGTGAAAAAGGGTAGCTCTTTTAGGCATGGGCAGCTGGGCCTTGCTGTGTAGAATGGATTTCTCTGGCTGCAGCAGTGGCAGAGACATAGTAGGCAACAGTGAAGAGGCCGTGGATGAAACAAAGAATTCCTCCTATTGATAGAACTCTGTGGTGAGATATGCCGCAGGATTTTCTTGATTTTGAATTTGCCAGAGTTCCTACCATCAAAAGCGAGAATCCTATCGCCAGTATTATCCTGTCATTGTTGCCACGACAACCATTCATCACAAATTCAAAATTATTTCACGTCTATTGATTTATCCTATCATGAAGAACATGGAATTGGTTTGTACCATGAGAAGATAAGAGAGGTGACGGCCAATTGCTTATTAGGGGATGCCTTATCAAAATCTTCCTTGGATGACACACAAAAACACCCACCAAAGAAGTTAGCAGTGACATGGGCAAGAACCATTAACACAGCAGCAGCCAACCCAAGTTTGAATGCTTGGTAGCTTGGATCTCTACATTCAAATATCCACATTCTCAAATGCTTCACCTATTCAACAAAATTTAACTTGAACAGTTAAACTTGTTATTGAACTTTTTTGTTCAAGTAATTTCGCCAACTCTAAAGCTAAACATGTAAATAATTTTCAATTATTTGCTCAATTGAATTTTTCGAGTACCTTGTTTTGGGCTATTTCAGCTTCAATGCCGAGAACACCAGCTACAATATCCATAGCCATGATCAATAGGCAAATCAAAACGCCTACGTTTTTTGCCATTTTCTTTGTTGATGTTCTTCAATTCTGTTGTAGGGAAGATGTAAATGATGGCATTTAAGAGAAGAATGAGAATAAAGTGAAATTAACAGAGAAAATTGATTTATCAGATTAGCTGTTAACAGGATTTAAAAGTTCCCTCTTTTATTTTTGCAAAATTTTACATTTATTCTTTCTTTTAACTTGTGCTTTTCCTCAAAAAAATTCTGATTCCTTGCATAGGAAACAAGGAAAGCAGAGTATCAGCAGCACCATCACTACCACCCAATTTCAAATCTGCATTATTCCTATACAGCTATTTGCCTCCTTGTTCCTATAATTCACATTAAGCCACTTGAAAAGTTTTGAATTGATACGAAATCATACTTCATAAACATTGGTATAACAGCAACGGATATGAAACATAACTTTCTGTTAATTTCAGGATCAGGGTGACAGTGAAAAAAAAATTTGGAAAATATATATCACATTTGATAAGACCTGTTCGCGGGCCGGCCCGGGCCCGCTTCCATGGACCGGGCTTGGACACGCATTTTTTTTAAAAAAATCGGGCCCGAGCCCGCCAAATCCCAAAGATTTATGGGCCGAGCTTGGTTTTTATATAAATACCCAAGCCCAGCCCGAGCCCGGCCCGACGTATAATTTTATATATTTATACATTAAATTTATTATCATTTTAAGATTTTATATTTTATCCTTTTAAATTTTTATACTTGGTTATAAAGAATGTTGCTAAATATTAAAAATTTTAAGTAAATAATGCAATTATATTTAAAATTTAAACATATTTTAACTTTTTTTATATTTTTTCTATTAATTTAATAAAAAAATTAATAACAAATAAAATATTCATTAGCTTGGGCCGGGCTTGGGAATGACCTTATTAACCCGGCCCGAGGTCGAAGTTCTAAAGTACGGGCTTGGGCTGGGCTTGAGTAAACATTTTTTGTAAAAAGCCCGTCAAGCCCGCCCAGCCCGACGAACAAGTCTACATTTGATCCGTAGAAATGACGGACAAATCTACTCAAATGTTTTCCGAATTAATTTTTCTAACTTTTAGAGAACAATACAATATAAAAATTACATAGAAACCGGTTACCGTTATTGATAGAAAAAAAACAGGTTTAATGCATCGAGAGGTACCCGAACTTATTCCAAAAACTTATTGTTCCTGTATTTTTAAAATGACCTCGTAATCACATCAACTTTCAAAATGTGTATCACTTTTATCTCTTAACGTGTCAGCTTCTATTTAGCAGAAGAAAATAAGCAAAACGACATTTTTGAAAAATCAAACTAGAAGTTACACATGACTTCGAGTGAGTTATTAAATACACATTTTGAAAGATGGGGAGCTACGGGATCATTATCAAGGTTTACGGAAACAATAGATTTGGAATAACTTGTGACATCTCCTGAGACATAGGAGATACATTGACAACTCCAATAATATATTAAAATACCAAAAAATAATATGAGGCACATCCTTGCAAAGTTGATACTAAAGCATTACCAATAAATTTAATGTGTTTGAAAAAGTTAAAGAAAATTTATAATTGTCATCTTTTTAAAAATTTCAGAGGATTTTGGAGGAATTAAATCTCAATAAGTTTGAAGTTAGCATTTACGAAAATTGAATAAATAATATTTTGGGTGAAATAATTTGGTGAAAGATGAGAGTTTATAACATAATTAAGTATCGCGTTACATGCAAGGGCACTCAAATGTTTAAAATATTCACCAATGCTGCTCTCACTTTCCTGATTTTAGATTTGCGGTTCAACTGCATAATCGACAAAATTGCATAAGTCCTAAAAAAGAAAAATAAAATCCATTGATAAAAAGGATCCACGTGTCAGCTTTTGGGGACATAGTTGACATATGTTAATCCGATATGACAGACGGTTACGTTCTGGAAGCAGCTCAATCCTTCTATAATTCTGTTAAGCACTTTCCAGATAAATACGAACCTCCTCTCCGCTCTTGATACAGACCTTAACTGACAAATACAGGAGCAGATTAGGTTAGTTGACGGATACACATTTTCCTTCGCTCACATCAAGGTAGAAGCAAGACGGGTAACGATGTCCCTTTATTATCGGTGGAAGACCTTCGACGACGATGACGATCGCCCTCAGAAGCCTCGCCGGTTTGGAGTCACCGAGATTCGAGGTCCTCAGTATTCTCTCTTGGGCCAGAATATGCTTCAAGTATGCATTCCCCATTCCACTCGGTTTTTCTTTAATTTAATTACTGAATGAGTCGTTTAATTGAAGCAGATCAATTGAATGACTGTGATGTTTGATTTTGAATTGTTTGGTAGCTTTTAAAGCATTGTTATGGGTGATTGATTCAGTTATAAATTTTAGAATCTTGAATCGCTCTTCTGATTTTGCGAATTCGTCTTGATCCTATTATCGGCATTCACCTCGGGGTTTTAATTACTCATACTTGTCATGATGACTTAGTAAGGATTTAAGTAGATTCTTTGATTAAGTTGATCAACTTCGTAGAAAATTTTTATGTAAATTAGTTTATATTAGTCTGATTTCTTGGATTGAGGATGAGGTCTTGTTGAATTTTAGGACTGGTAAATGTAATATTGATGCCTTCATCCATGATTGGTATTTAGATCTGAAAATTGCAGGAGTTTTTTCCTGTTGATCATTATATTTTGTCTGTAGCCTACGTGACCAAATCCTGATTATAATCTATGATGTGACTAAATAGATAATTCTCTCATGTTTGGCAGGATATTTTCGAGTCTATGGGGCAATTTGTTGATGGGCTGAAGTTTTCTGGAGGTTCTGGGAGCCTCATGCCTAAGTCATTTGTTAAAGAGGTGATTGATATGGCACACCAACATGATGTATATGTTAGTACAGGTGACTGGGCTGAACACTTGCTTCACAAAGGTCCTTCAGCTTTCAAGGAATATGTTGAGGTGAAGCATGTCGCTGGGTTTGAGTACTATAGTCTTTATGTTTTGTAGTAGCTGTTGTGTAATTTTGAGATTCTCACACTTGGCAGGAATGTAAAAGGATGGGATTTGACACAATTGAGCTTAATGTGGGGTCTCTTGGTGTTCCTGAAGAGACCATTTTGCGATATGTGCGCTTAATTAAAAGTGGTGGCTTAAGAGCAAAGCCTTTGTTTACGGCCAAAGTTAAGAAGTCTGATATTCCCATTGGTGGTAATAGAGCATATGGGGCTTATGTGCCTCCCAAACCTCAAAGCTCGGGTAAGGAATAAACATCTTATTGATTGGTTATTATTTAAGAATTCATTTGACCTTGGCATTGTTTTGTGAGATAATTTCATGTGAAATATGCTGATATGTCCTTTAATATGAGTTATGCGATGGGGTATGACTTTCTGATATGTTCTGAATTTCGCCGTAACACTTCCATATCTTAATGTTGTGCAAGATGCTTGACACTATCTTTCCCGTAAATTATGAATTCTGTCTGTTCCCTCATTGGTTTTTTCAAAGAATGATTTCAGTTATTTAATCATTTGAATTTTGAAGCGTTAAAGCCATTATAATTAATTTTCTCAACAATCACGAAGTTTCCCGGCAGCATTTACCACATCGAAATGCATTATTTTTCTAGTTCGAAATTCAGCTGTCCATCCTTCATGGCAATTTGTCTATTTTTCAATGCAGTGATATATCTTATTTAGGGGCATAAAATTTGCTAAATTTATTGACTTTTTCTATTTATATTACCTTCCTAAAGGACTGAAGAGACTATGTATTGGACATCTTGTCTCCTCAATGGACAATTTTGATTGCACCAACAAATTTAGCATTTAGCTTGTAAAGTTCTCCTTCTCCAGTTATTGTTCTTATTGGTAGCATCCTTGCTTTGACGAAGACCTTTGTTACTGTTCTGCAGAACTTATTGAGGATGTAGACCTTTTAATAAGAAGGGCCGAGAGATGCTTGGAGGCTGGAGCTGACATGATAATGATAGATGCAGATGATATCTGCAGAGATGCCGCTTGTCTAAGAGCAGACATTGTCGCAAAGATAGTTGGACGACTAGGTCTCGAGAAAACTATGTTTGAATCGTCCAGTGCTAGAATTGCAGAGTGGTTTGTCAACAGCTATGGTCCCAAGGTATGAATGATACTTTATACAATAGTTTCCTTTATCCAGCAAAGACAGTGTTGTTGATGCCATGTTTCTCAGGTGAATCTTTTTGTGGATCATTCTGAAGTGTTTGGTCTGGAATGCCTACGTGGAGGCAACTTAGGTAATCTTAACCATGACAATTCCCGCTTTTTGCTGTTTTGACTTGTCTGTCAACGGACTTATAAGTGAGACGGTGTTGCCATTATATGATGCTGCATAGGATAAGAGAGCTGTTTGTGCTATATCATGGTGTAAAATAAAATTGCTTATTGTCTTTTACTATGATACTTCTTTTCTCTTTGAGTGCTATGTTCAGTGATATTATGGAGTATGAATGAAATGTCAAATGTGCTATGTTTTACTGGCTCAGTCTGCACCATGTGTTGGATAAATTCAGAACTATTTCACTGCTTACATGTAGAGCCGTAGCTTATGCTTATGAAGCACCTATGATATTGACATTTATTGTTGAGAAAATTGAGCTTGAGGATTGAATAATTGCATGATTGGACTGACGGGGCAATCCCTGAAAATTCGGATGAGAATTGAAGAGGAAAAATTTATGGCCGTGACAACAAATTTGGTCAAAAGCAGAGAGGAACATGTGGTAATGCTGTGCCATTTCTTGCATTAGATGATGTATCAGCTTGCATATTTTACTTAAAATGAAAGCAATAAGCTAACTATTTCATGGGGAATGGCTATGACAGTGTTCATTTTTTTTATTCCAAGCGACAAATCTGTCAATATGGAATCATAGATGTACATCTAACTTTCTAATGTATATGTAAAAGGGCCTACTGAAATTGTACCCTCCAAGCTGGGCTTGGATAGGATTTATATCAATAGAACATGTAAAAGAGCTTGATCCTCTTAGCTCTCTTAATGCTAATAAATACCCGTTTAGTTTAATTATAGATCTTTATTGGTTAATAGATTAGAAGAATAAAAGGATTTGCTATTTAATCTACAAAATAAATATTAAGAATAAAAATTATGTGTATTATTGATATGGTAACGTGATGTTTATAGGCTTGCGTTAATTAAATATTGTTTTTAAGGTTGGACCACAAATAAATAATTAAAGTTATGGAATGTGAATGCTTATTAAAGGTGATTGTAGTGTTGTTGCCTTGTGATTAAATTATTGTTAATGATAATAAAGTTTAAGAAACGGCAACGAATAGCTTAACAAGTGCCGTTTTTCATGCTTTGCAAAGAGCATATTTCTTCTCACATGACATAGAACAAGACATGCTTGGGAATTAGGATATTGCTATGTACTTTATGATGGTTTGAAAAAGTTGCGTTAAAATCAATTAAACTATTATGTAGAGTTTGATGGCTCCCAGTCCCCTCTCTCTGAAAGAGTTGTGTATAAATGAGACTTCTGGAATTTTTTAACAGGCAATAGTTTAATTATGATTAAACTAAATGCCATATGTACCAAACTACAAATGAAGCCAGTCTGGTTTTTACCGTCCGTTACAGTGAAATAAATTTAGGAGAGCTCCTATAAATTGAGACTTTAACCAGGCTTATATATGTGACAAGCATAATGCAAGGGTCCAATTTGCTCTATAAAACTAATTTTGTAGACTTTACACTAATGAATCATAAATAATTTGAATCTGAGATATCTTAAAGGTAATCGATGTGCAAATTTAATTACTAATTGCGTATGTGCGTTAACTTTATATATAGTCTCTTAATTTATTTTCTTAATATTTTTTTCTGAAATTGTGTAATCTTTTGTTTTTAAACATTACATATTTGAAATTTTCCAATCCTATATATCACACGTGAAATTTATAATCTGTAGATATATTACATATATCAATTTGTAAGGCTTATAACCTAAATTTATAGATCTTAATCTTGTTGACATATCTAATTTTCGTAAGTCAATTTTAAAGGCAAATGTGGCAATTTCACCTTTTATAAAATGCAAAACGGTTCATCTATGGGGGACATGAGACAATCACACAAAGGACAAATCATTTTGATGGTTATTTGATTAAATTCTTGTTTATTTATAATGTTCAAACACGAGAATTTTGGTGAATTATTTGTCCTTTGGCACTAAACCCGCCAATTAGAGAACTGAATTAATGACTAATCACATTACATCCAAATGAACTCTATAAATAGCTGATTCGACTTCCTCAATGCTTTTCTCAATTACACATGGCACCCAAAACGCCGACGAAATTCTTCTATCCTTGAATTCCGTC
The DNA here is from genome assembly GCA_949673415.1 of Euphorbia schlechtendalii. NCBI lineage: Eukaryota > Viridiplantae > Streptophyta > Magnoliopsida > Malpighiales > Euphorbiaceae > Euphorbia > Euphorbia schlechtendalii. Next base: position 22,196 of record CATIWQ010368823.1, read on the forward strand.
GGTAATTTCAACTCAGAAATTTTCAACCTTTCTGATCAATAAATAACAATGACGGCGGCGTTCTGGCTGTCTCTGAGAAAACCATGGCAATGCAAATCACAGCCAACAGATGTTCACAACCCAACAACAAAAATCAACAAGGATGAAAAAATTCAAACCCAGGCGAGAAAATCATGTGGATTTGGGTGTTCAAGATCTGTGTCAAATCTCAGAGAAATCATCAATGGAAGCAAAAGGCACAGTACAGAAAAACACCCAATTTGCAGCCCAAAATCTGTGGCTAGCAGCGACCTCCTCAATCCGATCAGTCACGAAGTTTTCGTCAGTGATTCCACCTGTGAAATGAGGATTGGGAATCTCAGTGGTCAAAGTCAAAGGGGCTTCTCTTCTTCTACTACTACTTTTCTGGGTATTCTCAAGCCTGGAACGCCTCGCTTTGGTGATCTGAAAATGGCTCACAATCTCCGGAATTCAAGGAAGATCAATGGCCGTTATTCTGACGTGTCTAGCAATGACAATGGCGGTTTGGGGAATTCGTCGAATCGGAGGATTTCAGTAGATGGAAAACTAAGTGATTATTCAGGTGTCAAGTGTAAGAAATGTTTCGACAAGTTTAAGAATTTGGATGGTGTTGAAGGACATCATCTCTCTAACCACGCAGGTAATTAATCAACATTTTAAGTATACATAGTATGTTTATATAACTAATTTAACTTCGATACGAGTTTCGTCGGAATATATTTTTTAGCTCTCTTCTCAGTCTATGTAGTGATCGACTAGTAGTTTGGTACTAACAGTAGCCATTAAGATTTGTGTTGGCCGTCTCGAGTTTAATTCTTAGTTAATGCTAGTGGAGTTCTATCTCTAGAATATATTAGCTTAAAATACTTTAGCTTTATTGGGATCAAAGTTAGGGTGCATCACCATTTGGGTGTAGTTACAAATAGACGTGAGAGATTATGAGTTGGTAACAATATTTTAAAAAATTCATATTTTTTTAAAAGAATGCATCAACCCATAATTTGATTTTAATTTAATAAAACATAATTTGGAGCACCAATTCTAGCCTAGTGATGAATAACTGCAATTAATTGGGTTTATATTTTTGAGTTTTTTTATTATCGTTGATCTTATGTGACGATCAATTTGTTATATCGATAAACCTTTATAAATTCATATGGAAAGTCGTGTTTTCGATACACCTTTCAAAGCTCAGAAATATTAAAAAATTGATGGTCTTCTAGAATCTTAATCTAATATTTTAGTATCGTTAAACCACATTATTAGAGATTGGATACATGATCAATTATGCTAGTGTATAATGCATCCAACGGTAGTAAAACCGCTCTTTAACACATTAATATCTGTTGAGATGAGTTGGAAAATGGCATTCTACGAAATTTAATGAAGTAAGCGGGCATTCTGTGAATATGATATAGAACCCATAGAAACGAATAATCATTTCATCATTGCTTTTTTTTGTTTTCTTAGTTTACTTCTAAGAAGTAGAAACACAGCTTCAAATTGAAACCCAACTGGAATAAAAATTGATTCACGAAAGAGTCCAAACCATTAAAGTCAAAAATGACAAATTCGAGTTCTTCTTTCTATCGAATTATTGAATGTTTCCTTTGAAGTTCAAGTATAAAAGTCAACTTCTAACAAAAATCTATATTTCTTTACCTGGTTCAAGAAATCCAAGAATCTGGAATGATGGTGACATAACTTCGAGAAATCAGTATGAATAGTCATAAATCATAATCATTGTATTTTAGATGGAATCTTGATGGTTTTTGGGTTTTATCCACTTCTAGCTATGAATCCAACTCTACAAGTTTTAATACTGCAAATGTAAATGTCTAGCCTGACCCATGAAATTTTTGTTCTCGGTGCCATTGTTATTCATTATTACACTTTATTGTCCTTTACCTCATTTTTAATGTGCAATGATTCTGTTTTTGTATCTGGTTTCAGCACTTGTTTGTCCATTTTGGTAAAAATCTGGCCAAAGCCACCTATATTTTTTTCCTCTTTGTAGACTAGCTTTTACAAAACCTTCGACTCTTTCTACTTTTAGTGGTTTGTAATATAAAAAAAACTGCTTATAAGCAATAAGCTAAACAAACACTCTCAACGAGCACCAGAAAATAAATCTTAGCTTGAAAGTTGTTTATGAACTCAAAACTTCTACTTTTCCAACTTATGTTTTATACGTGACTTTTTCAAAAAGTAAGTCTCACTTAGGGGATGTTTCTCAAAATTTCTCCTTTTTAACTTCTAACTTAAAAGTGTCTTTTAAGGAGATTTTAACTTATAAGTCAAACAATGAAGTGTTTCTGATAACTTCTTTTTAACTTAAAAGTTAAAAAGAAGACAGAAGTTAAAAGTAAGTCAGACTTACTTCTTAAAAAAATCACTTATAAGATATAAGTGACTTTTTGATAAGTTTTGAGAAACGCCTCCTTACTTTTTAACTTCTGTCTTATTTTTAACTTTTAAGTTAAAAAAAATTATCAGAAACACATCATTGTCCGACTTATAAGTTAAATGAGAAGGTGTGAGAAACCCCCCTTAAAAAAAAAAAACTATTAGAACACTTAAACGAGCAAGCGAGGAGAAAAGAGAGTTTTACTCGTCTCATACTGCTTATATGTTACTCTTTCTTTTATGCAGTGACAGAGCTGAAAGAAGGCGATTCATCAAGAAAAATAGTAGAAATAATTTGCAGAGCAAGCTGGTCCAAATTAAAAGAATCAAATTCAGTGCAAATTCAAAAGGTACTAAAAATCCACAATTTACAAACGACAATAACAGAGTTTGAACAACACAGAGAATCAGTAAAAAACAAAGCCATAAAATTACAGACAAAACACCCACGTTGTTTAGCAGATGGCAATGAACTCCTAAGATTCCATGGCACAACAATTGCTTGTTCAATTGGGATCGATAATTGTTCTAGTTTATGCAATTTAAAGGACTGTGGAATTTGCCAAATTTTGAGAAATGGGTTCGGTAAAAAAGACATGGTAAACGGTGAAATTGGTGTTTTTACTGCGTCAACTGGTGGAAGAGCTTCGGAGAGTGTTGTTATTAGCGAAGATAAGATTAATCATGTGAGAAAGGGATTAGTAATTTGCAGAGTAATTGCCGGAAGAGTTCATAAGCCTTTGGAAAATTGCCAAGAATTTGCAGGTAAATCAAGCTTTGATTCATTGGCTGGAAAATTAGGTCAAAATTCTAATATTGAAGAGCTTTATTTGCTTAATCCTAAAGCTCTTCTGCCTTGTTTTATAGTGTTGTAATAATTGATTAACCGTGAAATTGACTGTTAATTATCTGTTGATCTAGTTTTTACTTTTTATTAGTGTACATATGTGGTAATTATCTGTATCAAACATCAATTTTCTCTTTTACAATCTATTGTACTATTTAGTGTTTGTTTACAGTTTACTATTATAACTTCAGAAACAAAAAAATCACCACCAACAACAAAAATAATTTATAAGCAACGACATTCACTCAGATTTTTAAGGTACTATTTAGCTCTCATTTGCGCTTGCCTTCATAACATATTTCGATGCCCAACCAAGTTAATGAGAAAGTGGGCCATGCTATTGTAGCCCATTAATCATATAACTGCTCAAGCCCAAATAAAGTATACAATATCAAGCCCAAAAAATAAATGTACAAGAAAATAAAAAGCTCTAACTGTAAAAAAAAAAGGTGGTAGATTATTTGTAAAAAATAAAGTCATAATTGAAAAACTTTTTATGTACTCGTAATTTAAGAATAAAATCTAAATTTTTAGAAATAAGGGGACAACTTTATCAAATTTATTGATTTTGTGATTTAAACCCACGATACTACATTTTTTAATTCTTCAAGGTGGTCACACTAACTAAATTCTAGTTCAAGTGGAATAATGAAATTTCAAAACCAAAATAAGAATCTTTCCTTTCTAACTTCTAAGTTTCTATTATACAATTTCTCACAGATTTGGCAGTTACTACTTGAAGCTTTTTTTTCCATAACTCCATCCAAATTAAAATTTATTAATTATATAATGTTAATAGAATTTAAGAATTCAATAAGGACGTGAGTTTGACAATTTGGTGGTTGATAAATCACGTGCTTACCTTCTTCCCTCGTGAATGAAGTAGATGAATCAAATTGTTCATTCATATAAAAACGAGTCTCCCCATTTGAAAGCACACAACCAATACAGCTCCTAAGATTTTAAAAAGCATTAATCCAATTTAAATCCTGCAAATTATGGGTACCCCGTTGAGCCAAAAAAAGAGGGCATGTGTAATTGGTGGAACTGGATTTGTGGCGTCTTTGCTTGTCAAATTGCTGCTTAACAAAGGCTATGCTGTTAATACCACTGCTAGGGACCCAGGTTTTACTTCTTTCTTCTCTAATTGGCCCTTATCGTCACACACATGTCATATTAGCAAATATAAACATGAAAATTTATCAATAAGGTTAGAATTGTTGTGATAATGTCATGTAGTACAATGTTAATGTGATGCGATTGTAGAAGTACCGAACCTACGTGATAGAACTCGGGATTCGTAATTTTAAATCAACATTTGTGGTCACCTAAGAAAATAGTAGTAATTCAGAATTAGTCGATTGTGGGACAACATAATGGTGAAGAAAGCTTGTTTTATTGAAATTTAACACAGATTTATTACAAATATGCAGAAAATGAGGAGAAGACACGTCACCTTATAGAATTAAAAAGTTTGGGGGACCTTAAAATATTTGCAGCAGATTTGAAGGATGAAGAAAGTTTCGAGGAACCAATTTCAGGCTGTGACATTGTTTTCCATGTTGCAACTCCTGTTAATTTTGCTTCTCAAGATCCTGAGGTACTTAATTACAACTCCTACTTCAGGTTTGCAGATAAAGAACTTATTAATATCATCAATTATCGACTTATATAACTCAAATTAGATTTTGGTCTATTCGTTTTTGCTGCATTAAAATACCATATACACTGATTAGTTACGGTTAGACCTGGGCATGGGCCGGGCCGGGTTTGGGCCGGGCCTTATCGGGTCTAGCTAAATAATGAATAGCCCAAGCCCGGCCCAAACCCATGAAAAAATACATCGGGTTCGGTCAGGCCGGGCTTTTAATAAAATAATCAAAACCAAGCCCGGCCCGCGGGCCTAACTATTAATTGTTTCAACTAAAAAAAATTAAAAATTATTACTAAAAAATAATTGTGAAAAAATAAATTCAAATATATTTGTAGTATAAGTCATAAAATTGAGTTTAAATGTTAAACTTTAGTAAAAAATATGAAAATTTTCAACCATATAATTTTTTTTACT
>CATIWQ010368848.1:0-27042 GCA_949673415.1 Euphorbia schlechtendalii
CTGTGCTACGAGAAGAAGACGACAAAAAACAAAACAGCAGAAAATTTATCATCAGCTCATTTGATTCCTTTGCTCTGGCTGTTCAATTTTGACTGCAAAAATGGATAATTTAATACTTTGGTTTATACTCTCAGTCTCAAGCAGCCATTTGAATTATTATTAATACGTATATTGCTCCCCCAATTGATCCTCGTGCTTCAGATTGCAGCTCCCATGGCTTCCGCTCATTTGCTCTGCAACAACCACCTCTTCCTTTCTTCTTTCTCTAACAGTAATTCCCCTTCTTTCCGGCCATCTGCCTCCCTTTCTTATGATAAAAAATTAAGGATTCCACTTGCTAAAGCCGCCCAAAAGCAGCTCGAGGTACCTCAAAATTTCTCTTTCTTTTGTTGTTTTTTTTGCGCTGTGCTTCGAATTTTACTTTTCTCATGGCTCTGTTGATTGGTTAATTAATTGGTGGGATGGTAATTAGATAGTGTATGATCCTGATGAAAGATTAAACAAGTTAGCGGATGAAGTGGACAGGACTGCTCCTCTTTCAAGGCTCACTCTTTTCTCTCCTTGCAAGGTTTTTAATCCCTCCTTTTTACTGTCCTCTTTTCTCTAATTATGTATATGAAATTCAAATTAATGTTTTTGTCGAGCAGATTAATGTTTTCCTGAGAATTACTAGTAAGAGAGATGATGGTTATCATGATTTGGCATCTTTGTTTCATGTAAGTTGTTCAACCAATGTTGCCTTTGAATTTCAAAAATCGAATTCGAAGGCTGGTAACTTTGGTCCCTTGATTGCAGGTAATTAGTTTGGGAGATACAATTAAGTTCTCTTTGTCTCCTTCGAAAAAGACCGATCGTTTATCGACTAATGTATCTGGTGTGCCCCTTGATGAAAGAAATCTAGTAAGGCATCCTTTGAGTTCTCTTATTCTTTATGTTTGATGTTCATGTTCTCCAAATCACTCCATTTTTGTTTCTTCAGATTATAAAAGCCCTCAATCTGTACAGGAAGAAAACTGGAACAGACCAATTCTTTTGGGTAAGATTTTTTTTGCTTGTTTTTATCAAGTTATATAATGATTCGAAGAATTCATGCACTAATTTCTACTTGTTGGCAGATTCATCTAGATAAGAATGTACCAACTGGGGCAGGACTTGGCGGGGGAAGTAGTAATGCGGCAACTGCCCTGTGGGCAGCAAATCAGTTCAGTGGTGGTGTTGCCTCTGAGAAGGATCTCTTAGAATGGTCTAGTGGGATTGGTTCAGATATTTCTTTCTTTTTCTCTCATGGAGCTGCCTATTGCACTGGTCGTGGTGAAGTATGTCTTTCTCTGCTCTAAGATGCAGCTTTATAACATTATTCCTATATTATTTTGCAAGAGAAACTTGTTTGTAGCTTTTAGTTCCACAATTTGAACATTAGTGGAAGTATCTATTGTTTTATGATGCATCTGGCAGGTTCAATCGAGTCAGCCGAACTAATTCAAAATTCAAATCCTGAAGTAATCAATGTTTACTCTCTTTTGCGCAGATTGTTGAAGATATCCCATCGCCAGTTCCTCTTGACCTTCCAATGGTTCTTATAAAACCTCAGGAGGCATGTCCAACTGCTGAGGTTTACAAGGTACCATATTTTTTTTTCCATATTTTTGTGTTCTTCAACACCAGAAAATTATTTTCTTCAAACAATTTTCAATCATTTCTCAGCGTTTTCGATTGGACCAAACCAGTGGTGTTGATCCTTTGGCATTGCTGGAGAAGATCTCAAAGTACGGAATATCACAAGATGTTTGTATTAATGATTTAGGTAATGATTGACGTACACTTCTTTCTAATCCTTTTTCAAATAGGTATTTGTTGAACATGAACTTGTGTCTCTTTTCCATTTTTATATTATTCAAATTGCACAACCTGGGATGCACCAACTCTCGTGTTGTTTTCAAAAACGATGATGAGGTGGTCTAAGATTTGCTGGTTAAGATAAGTAAATGAACTTAAAGAAGGGGCCAATTTTGGAAAATGCTAAAAAAAACTGCTTCCATACATAAAAAGTAACCTTAACTTGAGCAATTTCCTTCTATATCCACTCCGCTCAATTGTAATCCATGAATTATGGTATGAGGAATCATATACTCATCATGGAATCAGTTGAAAGTTGAAACTCGTCCATTTTATTTATCACATTTGCTCTGGTTCTGTATATCAACAAGGCAATTCTTCTCCAATCTATCAGTTTGTTTTTTTTTCCTTTTGGCTGAATATTTATTTTCTTGTATGTTTTTATGCAGAACCTCCTGCATTTGAAGTTCTCCCATCTCTTAAAAGATTAAAACAGCGTATAGCAGCAGCAGGCCGGGGACAATATGATGCGGTTTTCATGTCTGGAAGGTACTGAGTCTAGATCTTATCATTGCTATTACGGTAACTGATAATATTTCAGAAACTCTGTCTGAACTATGTTTGACTCTGGATAAACATTTAACTACCATATCTTTATGGTAAGACGTATTCTGGTGTCCTAAAAGCTATAATACACGGACACTCCAAACTCAGGAGTGTCCCATGTCGGATAGGCAACATGCCTCGGTCACGTGTACGACACTCCAATTTTAAAAGGGACACGCCACATAGGATTTTATTACTTGGACACTTACAGGACACCTTTGAAACCAATATCTTTTACCTTTGAAACCCAATTTTGGAAGAAACTTGTCCCTCCACCCTTGAAAATGCCCCACAAAAGTTGTGAAAGTAGAGCATATGAAGGCCGTAGTGGAAAAAAAGTAGAGTTAAAAGAAAAAATTTTAGATGCAGTAAAAGGCAATAGATGCTGCTGGAAAAATGATTGTAGAGTGTTAATTTGGAAAATGAGGATTAAAACATCATAAATTAGTTAACCTAAGTACTCTTATTACATATTTTAAACAATTTACTCTTCTCTAATTTAGTTACTTATAAATATTTTAAGTAATCGTGGACACTTTGATATATGTATATACAAATGTTAAAGATACATAGTTATGTATAATTTTTTAGTCACCGTGTCCCGGCCATGTTTAAATGCATATTTTTTCAAAATTTCCGTGTCCGCGTGTTTGTGTCCGTGTCATGTCGGACACTTGGGGCGTGTCCGTGCAACTTAGCCTAAAAGTATATAATCTGCTAAATGATACCTTGACAAGAACTTAAGCATGTAAATAACAATATTTTACGTTGTTTGGAATTAGATGAGGTAGAGTGATAGCATACAAATACCAACTTGAGAGCTTAAGGCTCGGTTTACACCGTGATTGATAATTACCTTCAAAGAGTGTATTTGGGAAGAGTGTTCTGATAAAACCAATCCTTTTAGCTTTTTTTTTTTTTGTATAGGATAGGTGAAGAAAAAATTAATGATAATTTAGCATGATCTTATTTCTTGGTACAATGCAAAACAATGAAAATATGAATATATTTCGTAAAACCTACGGAGCCTAAGTGCTTGCCAATCATTGTTGTGTTTAATCATTGTAGCTGTTGGAGTAAGATGTGTGGAGGTTTTTTTTTGTCTATTCTAGTTATGTTTCCGATGTTTATCTGATGAAATGAGCATACTTAGTCATTGCCTTCTTTATATGCATTGTTTAACTAGGATAATGCTCGTTCTTCAGAATTTAATTATCGATCATTTTACTCTAAACCTGGTCAAGGATCTCAAATAGGTCTGTTTCGTCTTATTATCATCTCATGTGTCAAGTGTCAACATATCATCTTAAAATCCATGATTATGTTATTTACAATTTCTTTACTTCATACAGAATTACTTGGCATCAAGCAACGCAGTAAAACTGCGGAATGTTATGTGGAAAAATAACACGGAACACCTTGAGTTTCTTTTAAAATAATAAATTCAGTCGATCTTCAGATATTAAAAGTTACACATAATAGAAACCTCTAGAAAAATCTCCGCAATCTTTGTTGGCGTGCGGTTACTTGTGATAACTCAGTCTGTTGCTTAGAGCTTTACATTGCAGGAGCTAATAGCTGAAATTGTTTTAGTTCTATTTTATTGAATTTTCAAAGTGCCACTTGAAAGCTAGGAAATTGCAATCATCATTGGGTTTTTCTTACTAATTGCTTTTAAGATATACGAAGAATGATGGATGCCAAACAATTTTGTGGTTGGACAAATACTAAATATATAAATTTGCAAAATTGATTGTATGATTGTGCTAAACAGCCGAAACGTGAAATGCGAACAACTTTGAAATGTTGAAATATTTGTGTTGCTGATGCAGCGGGAGCACCATTGTTGGCATTGGTTCACCAGATCCTCCACAATTTATTTATGATGATGATGAGTACAAGGATGTTTTCTTGTCTGGTATGAAATAAATACACTTATATAATATGCATATCATACAAGGTGTATTTTTGTAGCATGATCCTGTTAATGTAGGCTGATTTTTCATCTGATTGAATTTGCAGAGGCCAACTTCTTGACCCGGGAACCAAACCAGTGGTACAAACAACCTGCTTCAACCACTGCTTGCAGCCCTCCATCTCAATTCGAGTGACCAATTTTTTTCGCTCTTATTCATTCCCTCTGTTTTCTGTTTGTACAATCTTCAAGTACTTTTATCCGAGGAGCCAGCTCCGTTGGTAACCTCCAATTTTAGTGTGCTAGGAAATTTAAGGTATCAATACCCACCTTTTTATAAAATTTACATTTATTAAAAGAAATAAGTCTTCCTTGTATTTGTAATGAACAAATAAGAGTCAATACAAGCTTTTATCAGTCGGCAATTATTCTTTTTTATCCTCTAGTATGTTGGTTAAGAGTGAATGAAACTCCCAAACACAAGGCATTCTTGAGTTACACTTATCTGGGTCTAGATTGACTGTTCTTTGTCGCCTTGTTTTTAGGGCTATTTTCTTTATTTGCCGTATTTTCTTATAAAATTTAGGTTTTACAAATTTTTAAATTTTATAAAACTTAAAAAAAAAGAATTTTTTTAAAACATTTTTTCCTTTTACTTTTTTAAGTTGACTTTGTCAACCCTTGTGACTATCTTCTCTTTTATTTAATTTGAATTTCACAACTTCAAACATTTATATCTCATAAATCGTTGATTTTTTTGAATTGACGCTTTGAAACATTTTGATTATCTTAATTTTATCTTTAAAATGATATACATTTTAATTTTTTCGAAAAAAACAATGCTTTGCAATCTTACATAGTTTATAATTGTGGTATATGTTTTTTTTACTACTTTTTCATGAAGGTGTTATAAATGATATATAGTTGTATGTGTGTGTATATCTTTTATGTTCATAACAATACCGATTTCCCATTAAAAATCATGACATGAGGACCTTAAACCTGATATGAAAGCTTTTATATATGGTATAATAGTGGTTATGTTTACAACAATACTCACTTTCTACTAAAAGAAATTATCGTAGTCTTATACATAGTATATTAGTTATATAATAACTGTTTTTATTGTTTTTTTCATGAAGACGTTATACATGATATAAGAGTGATATAATGTATTCAATATAGTTCTTTTTAAAATACATTACACTACTCTTATACATTGTATAACGTTTTCATGAAAAATTATTTTTTTATTATACAGCTATTATACTATGTACAAGATTACGATATTTTTTTAATTTTTTCGAAAAATTCAAAGTGTGTCATTTTAAAGATAAAATTAAGACGAACAAAATATTTCAAAGCATCGATTATAAAAAAAATCAACAATTTGTGAGATATGGAGATTTGAAGTTGCAAAATTCATATTAAATAGGAGAGCGAATGTAGTTACAAGGAAAAAGGTAAAAGCGAAAAAAAAGAATTTAATAAAATAGTAAAGTGAACATTATTTCTTCATTTTTGTGAAAGCAATAAAATCTAATTTTATTGAGTATATAATTTATTTACCCCTGTATATATTTTAGGGTTAATGCATACTTTCTCTTCTAAACTTTGTAGTTTTTCATCTTTTACATCCCCAACTTTCATTTACCTTTATTAATACCAAGTACTTGGCAAACCGCACTCAGCAACCCACTTAGGTTGGTATAAACGCAAAAAAGTCAACGCTTGAGTAATTTAAACGTAAAAAAGTCAACGCTTGAGTAATTTGAATTGTGAAAAATCCAATTTGGAATTTCCTTCTTCCTTCTTGTTTTATATAAAAATGAGTTATTTTTTTCCATATAAATTTTCTCGGCAACCAAACAGTTTTTTTCACCTAACATTTGAAGAGTGAGAAATTTAATGACTTAAAATGAGTAATTACATATGAAAGTTAGGAAAAGTACAAGTGAAAAGCTATGAAATTTAGGCTGTGAAGTTTAGGAGGGAAAGTATTTGTTAAACCTATATTTTACTATTGATATCATAGATTGGTTCATTAATTGCCACAGTATTCCGTTCAACCAAAACGGAGTGTTTTATGTTTCATTATTAGTGAAAAAATGCGATCGAGACTTGGGTGGTTTTTTAAGTGCAAGGATATTCATCAACACCACAGGCATCAAAAGAGCAAGAACCAACATCAAATACAACACTTTTTTTTGTTTTTGCTTTTTCCATTTTATTGATTGCAACCATTACCCCCCCACCCTACAGGGAAGGCGATGAAACAAACTGTCGAGGTAAAGTAAAAAGATCTTTCCCTTCAAATGGTGACGACCATTCTTGAGAACCTGTTTCTGTAGTCACCGCTCCCTCCTGCAATCCTTGAGTCCTTGCTCCACTTCCATTTACTGCACTTCTCATTACCATCTTAGCACCAAACCCAGAATCATACATTTGAGTGCCATTTTTCAAAGGCCCTCCTGGTCTTGGAGATGACAAACCTCGATCCAAACTCCAATCTATGCTGGTGTAATCCAGCTGTGCCATCGAGCCGGCAGTGCTCCAATCGACTGGAGAAGATGACCCCGATGAACAATTCGAACCACCCAACCCACAGAAGAGCCCGAGAGACGAAGCCACAGCAAGCGCAGGTGGCGCGCTTGTTCTACTCCATGTTCCAGGAGAATCCCCAGTGTTACTTCCGGGAATATAGGGTTGATGGAGCATCTGGTTCGGATTCAGATCATTTGGACTCAGGCTTCTTGTGGTGGGAGTGTGAGGCATCAACCCATTCGACTTCAGGCCAGTTGTCGCTGGGCTCGTGCTTGTAGCTGCCACCTGTTTTGTACTTGCTGATTGAGGTCTTTGCATCATTATCACTGGTTCCCTAACAGTTCCAGGGTGACTACTCTTGTGATCACTACTAGAAGCCACCGCAGCTCGTGGTTCCGTCTTGGCTGGTGGAGGAGACACTTGCAAGGGCGACGCCAAAGAGTAAGACACAGAAGGATTCGATCCTGCATTTGGCCACCTCTTATTATCACTAGGCGCCATGTTTTGTTGTGGTTTTGCCCACTCCAACTTCGGTTGTATTTTCTTCAGAGGCTGAAGATTTTTACTACTAGATTCTGGAGATGCTGCTATTGGAACACCTGGTTTTGTATAATTAAAATCCTTGTCATCTCTCCTTTGTTGTGGCAAAGAGCCTGTATTTTGTTTCTGTTGTTGCTGCTGCTGCTGCCTCGCCAAATTCTGGCTAACTCCAACGCCAAGTTCTTCAGGCTTTGGGGGAGCAAACGGGTCTAGCTTCAGATTCCTCAAACTTTCTGCTGCTTTATCAAGATCACCTTCACATGTAACAATAGCCTTTTCAACCTCCTGCCTAGTACACTTATATCTAAGTTCCATATCGGTCATTCGGGCAAGCTCTTCTGATATGTCGATTTTCAAACAACCTCCATAATTCAGGTGATTATCTGCATCTTCACCACTTTCAAATAACCATGACACAGATTCTTCTACATTGCCCTTATTTAATATTAAAGCCATTGTAGCTCGCTCATGTTGAAACCCCATCGCAACAAGTTGTTGAGCAAGTGTTTCTAACTTCCTAGACATAAGATAGCCAGTGCACCGTTCATGCAATTCCTGGGCTCGCCGCTCCTTCTGACGCAGATGCTTTCTCTCATTCTTTTGCCGATTTTTTTCCCGCTTGTCAGTGTCACCACCTGGTATTGCTTCCTGCCGAAGAGGTAGATTAGATGCTTTCTCTTTATGATCTTCTGACTCACCAGACCAGCTATCATTATTTGAAACGGAATCATACTCAACCCAACCAGAGTGATCATCGGTCTCATCTATGTTCCGGAAACGACCATTAGAGTGCAGAGGTGAGGCAGAGGATGTCGGAACTGCTTCAAGTGCATGAAATGTTCCAGAGAGAGGATTGTATGCACTAGCAGGTATTGTGCTGCCTGCATTAGCAGCCCCGGGAGGTTTTGATAAAGCCTTTTGGAGTTCCTTGCCAACTTTTTTGTCCTTGGACTTGGATTTTGGTAATGGAGACATTTCCTTGACAACAAATATAATCTTGAAATGTCTGAAATAATTTATTCAATAGGGGAAGATAAGGTCATCTCCAAAATAAATTATAAAACGTCCAGTATACCAAAACAGAAAGTAAGTCAGTTCATCTATAAAGGTGAAAGCACAGAAACCAAAAAAAAAAGTCATGATACGCGTATGAAAATAACCCATAACTGCTCATGCTTACAAAATTTTCAAAAGATGCAAAGTTGTAAAATAAGGTAGCTACTTATACAACACTCTCTCAATTTCAAACAAATAAATGTCCTCAATACAATACTATAAACTGTACAAGCTGAAAACAAGTTTTAATTCTCCTACCAACATGTAGAAAATTTTAAGATTTATTCCAGTCAAGTTAAACTCCAAAACAAACTTATATGAAAATGAAACTTACTTGCGCATCACCCTTACAAGTAAAAAACAAAGGATGTGAGGGTGATAAGAAATATAACAATAATAAATGGTACTTTAAGGTTATAGAGATTCAGTTTATCAGGGGAAAATTCAGTATTTGTTGATCATAAAGGACAAAAAAACAATATTATGTGGGAGATATCGGTTACATATATTCCAATAGTCATACAATGTTAGGCAGAGGAATAAAACCAATAATATCGCAAACAAATAGTTTTTCTATGTACTAAATGACTTGCGTGACCTGGACATTATATTGACATATATAACATGTAGCATACTTGTATAATCAACAATGAATTTGTACAAGTCCACTGCATAAATTTCTCAGGAAGTTTTGACATGTCATAGTAAACTTTCGACAAATAATTAAATTGCTATCTATAGTCAAAGTGAGGCCCCACAATAAGGGATATTGAAATAAGCATGCACATTTTTATGGACTCTAAGTTCTGATAATTAAAAATATTCGTTAATTCAACTACATAACATGAGTATAGTATGTGAAGTACAGAATTTTGGTTATAAGGTGACCAAATTGATTGAAGTTGAAAATAGTGCATGAAAATAAACTAACATCAGTATTGAATTCTAGCAACGGAAGAAAAGCAGATGATGAGAACAGTCCTTTGCTTAATGAGTAATGGTTTTAAATGGCTCCCGCAGGTGTAAATTGTGAGTGTACACTCAATCAAGAAGTTGTTTTTGTAAAATAGCATCGCATATAGCAAATTAAGAATAAAATGACCATGTAAGTGGAATACCAATTATTTCTGCAACAGTAATCTTCATTGTATCAGATAAATTTAAATGAAATATCGGTAGACATGTGATGAGTTAATCTTCTTTCAGATGAACAAGTGAACTAATCAACGACTATCAGCAGCAGATTAATAAAAATGCACGTCAACATCATTGGAAAACACATGAACTGAAACCATTTTGATGTAAAAACTCTAAATTCCTTAAAAATAATGAGACTGCAGCATAACTTTCAAGAATGTCCAAATTTACAAAATATACATCAAGCATAGAAATGAAATCTGATCATCCAGGACGATACATGTCTCTTCTTTTTTGAAGAAATGGATCCAAAAGCATTCCTGGAAGCTAATAAAATATATAATTTAGACAAGTGAGGAAGGAAGAACCCAATTAATTACTTCATTTTGCTATGTTGTTGTTGATGACAATGCAATTCCCGCGACTCCAAGAGAGTCAAAATAAGATTAACTAAATGGCATTTCTGAATCAGCTAAACAATAGTCATAACAACAACAACCTCAAGGAACCGATCTTAACAACATACATAATTCCTAAAACTTGATTATTGGGCGAAGAAGTAAAATCTCCAGTCAAGATCATCAATTAAAAAAGTTAATTCGTTCAACGATCCATCAAGAATCAGAAAATTCAACAAAATGCATCTGAAACCAAACTTCAGGTAGGCATATCGGAATTTATAAAGAAAACAAAATTAGATAACAGAATCAAAATGAATCCGGGGGGCCTAGAAGCAGACACAAAATCAGGGAAACAGAAAGAGAATGAAGTGAACAAACCTGCCGGGAAAAAGAAGAGCGAGATCGAGTTAATGAACGGAAGAAAGATTGATGAGAAAGAGAGAAAGGTATTTCGAGGCTAAAACTGAATCGACAGAATTAGGGTTTTGAGATGAAAATTGAATGATAATTGGAAAGAAACGAAAAAAATTTCTTAGACCGATCGAAACTCTATATAATCGATAATATCGTGGCTCTATCCTACGTGGCATCCACAAGAGTAGCCTTCCCTTCTTCCTCCGATTAATTTTTTTTCCTTTTTGTGTTGTTACATTTCCATCGGATCTAACCGGATTTCTGTTCGGACAGTTCCCCATTTGTTATTTCTACATCTCAAACTCTCTATTTCAACCATCTTTCTTCTATCAACTTCAACACACAAGATGGAACACTCGCGGAAGTCTTTGGTTGGGGTTAGTGTGGTGTTGATCAACAAATCTACATATTTTAAAATGAAATTATTTAAAATCTAAGCATTGGTAAGAAGTTTTTAAGATTGGATCGTTTTTTTTACGTATGAACTTCGGTTTAAGATATTTCACTTTTAGGCTCTCTCGTATAAGTGATTTTGTTTGTTCTATGTTACTTTCGTATTTTCCTTATATGGTGGGTATGTTCATTTTTTGTTGAAGTATATGATTGACGTTGACAATTACATCTGTGTGAATTTAAAAGAATACAACTGTCAATTAAACCGGTAAAGACTAGAGATACAATGACAAATATGTTTTGATAATTTTTTTTACCAAAAACAAGAGAACATGAAATCTCAATTATACTTTTTATGTTGTGAAATAAAGGTTTCTCATATAGTAGATATGTAAAAATAAATAAATGTAATTTTACATTTTAAATAAATCAAATAATCAACCAGCTACGCAACATATGTCAAATACGATGTAATCGAGCAAAGTTCTGATGAATTGAGTGGACATTAAAAAAATTAATTAATCAATCAAATAATGTTTCATCTATCATGGGGTATTAATATTATTGGAAATATGGTAATTTTATGGCTAAAAAAAAGATAATTTAGTTGACTTCGAGTGTAATGTTTTAATCAAAATTTTCTGACGAAATATCACATTATATTCTATGGATTAAAAGCTTTCCAGTTACATATTACAAGCACGAAACGAATAAATGGTGAACAAATAATTGATGTTAAAACTGATTCTAACAAAATAAAAGGAAATTTGAAGAAGCAAATAAAGCAAAAAATTCTCAAATACCATACCCGTTACAAGATTGATAAAAAAATATCTCATGATGGATTTCAGTAGCTTATGGTTTGTAAGAAATAACAATTTATCTTAACCGGTCTAATCATATCTCCCATTCTTTGTTCTTCAAACTTCATTTTATAAAATCTATAGTTTTTGCATCAACATATCCTCCTCATTTTCCTTCCTCATATTAAATTTCTTGAATAACAATATTTTAATATTATTATATTAATTTTTTCATATCATGTATATTCTAATACTAACAAAAGATAAAATAATTAAAAACATAAAAAAATATTAACTCATCATGGTTAAACCAGTATAAAAAAAATCATGGTCAATTATTTCATTTTGAGAAATTCTTTAAAATGGGAAATAAATATAAGCACGGTTTAGTTCAATTATTATCCATATGTCATTTCCATTCTTCATATATCAATCATTATCCATATGTCATTTCCCTGAAATTTTTAATGAAATTATTTTTCTCTATAAAATTTTAATAATATAAAAAAAATATAAAACAGTATAAATTGAAAAATCATTATTAATAATATAAGCATACGAAGTATTGCTTTCAACAGACATTATGTGGCTCAAGTAGCGGTGCTAACTTGCATCCTTGTGAAAAATTACACACTAATAAAAAAAATTATCTTCCAAATATTTTAAGTCTAAACAATAATAATGTGAGAACAAATAGATATGACAAATTTCCTTAACTAATAAAACAGAGTTGATGGGCATAATTTCTTAAAACCATTTACCCAAAATTAAACAGTGACGTGATAATGCATGCTGAATGCCCCTTTCAAAATTCAATCATACAGAAACATCAACTCCTTTGTGCTAAATTCTGGGGAACGAAAAGTAAGCTAGAGTCGTTTTTGTGAAGGAAGAAGGCACTCGTAGACGTTCCCCATTCGTGAAGTTGCCACAAGTTTGTAATTAGTTTGAAGGCTGGGTTTTGCGAGATCAATAATATCCTGCCTCAAACTGTTCCATATATGTATGTATATTACTGGTTACCTCCAAACAAATTTATAACAAGTTAAATGTGAATCAAGTATGTTATACTTACCATTGCCATTCGCCGGTTTCTTGTGCATGCCACTCGACAGCATGGGACAGGCGATCTAAACTGTACAACACAGATCCAAACATAAAATGGGACTCCTTTTCCTGTAAATTTTACAAAAAGAAAAAAAGAATCTTTATCATATTTTGCTTCAAGCGATCAGATGATTAAAAAGAGGTAACAAAAAGGCGGTATGATAATTAATAAATTATAATAGCCTTCTAACTTAAGAATATAGAATTTCCAAAAATGATAAAACATTTAAAATACAGGAATTAGAAAGGGAAGAATCAAGTGCCAAATATTTCTCACCAATCCTTGGTCAATAAAAGTTTGGTATTGCACAATTTTTTTCTCAACCTCCACCAAGAGTAGCCTCCTTTGGCGACGAGCGATTCTTCCACGTCCTTCTGCTCTTGTATCCTGTTCAATGCAAGAAAGATGAGATGACCATTTTCAATAGACTTTTCAGCTCGGTTATTTAAATTTAAATCCGATTCAACACCATATACAAATGTCACTTACTAAAGCAACATATACTTTGATTTCAGCAATTTAAAGAAGCCATAAAGAGATATTTAGAATGTTGTACCCTTTTAAACCAAGCACGAATCACCATTAGCAGAATAAGCGAGAGAAAAAAGGCTGGCAAGGCAGCAAGCACAGCAAAATTAATTTCATTTGCCTTGAGAATCTGATCCAGCTCAAGCATTGCGCTGTTCAAGTAAGGAAATGAGACAGACTAACGCACAATTTAAGGTTTGATGAAACAACATTCCCAATCCCTGAACTTACGTCTCAATGTCCAGCTTGAGTTTTTGAACCTGAAATGATGAGAAATCTCATCAATACAAGTAAAATCACAATCACAACCACTAATCACATATATAACCTCCCAATGCACTACAGTTACCTGGATGAGCAAAGCACGAGCAAGCTCTCCGCCAACAAGATTTTGAATGGGATGCATAAGTTCCTTCTCATACCTATATTATAGAAAGTCAACAAATTGCATCCATTCATGACAAAAAAAACAAAAGAGAGAGAGAGAGAGAGACAGATACAGAGACTGAAACTATTAGCAATCTTAACCATTCTGAACTACTGATGTAATGAATCTTGATCATTTTGCAGCCTTCGCATTTGTGAATATAAAAAAAGAAAACCACAAGCCAATAAGGACCTACCTGGCCATAACTATTTCAAGCATTTCCTGATCTGATGCATTCTCTGGGAACTTCTGACCTTTTGTCTGCTCACTAAATGTCAATAGCATTCTGTAGCCAAGCAATACATAGGCAAGTACAGCAGAAAATGAGCTCAGCGGAATTTAACGTATTATTCGCTAAAAGATTGAAGATTTTGTGATAAGAAATAATAATGGAGGCTCTAATAGTGTTTGACTTCAAACAAAGTTCTAACACAAGCAGAGAAGAGCAAGAGACTCGCATATCTCCAATCAGATTCAAGCTATATACAGAATGCTTTAGTTAGCACAAGTTTATGCATTGTTACAGAGTAAGGAATAACAGTTTCACGGCCTGATAACAGAAAGTTTATGGTGCACTCTTGACAAAATTTTATTAGCACAAGGCCACGTTAAATTTCCAAAAAATCTCAAAAAATTTTGTTTCAACAAGGTGAAATTTATGTCCACTTTGCCATTTTATCACCTCTAGAGTCTAGTCCAATGTCCTAAGCCAATAAACAAAGATTTAGTGAGATCAGCTTCCAAAGGTCAATAGAAAAAAAGAATTGGCAGATCAATAAAGATAATGCAAATATAAGATGCTTTTGAAAGTGAAATAAAATATAATTTTTGCATAATAAAATTTCAATTTAATATTATATGAAAGATGTACAGAAAATTATGACCTGTGCAAAGAATTGGCAGTCAATTGAACTTCTTCTATTTCCATTACCCCTTTGTGTCTCTTCCTGAATGTGTCGAAAAGTTCGTCTCTAATGGACAGAAGCTGGTCATTAAATAAAAAATAAATAATTAGCCTGCTTTAGTTTTACAGATATACTATCAAATAGAAAGAAATATAACCGAGATCAAAAGAGATGTTTCAGCATTTAAAAAACAATATTCCCAGAACAACCAACAAATGAGTAAAACCGATGTCACACAAAACTCAAAGGGTGTTTGTAAGAAAGAAAAACAACAAAAAATGCATTATGGAATAGCTTTTAAATTTCAACTGTGTGGCAGAAGCATGATGCTCACAGTTTGGTTTAATTGAAGTACTAAACCTCCAAAATCAATATCGTCTATACAGCAGTTAGCTAGTTTAATTGCAAGGTTAACTGCTTTTTCTATACATTAAGTATGTCAATTCTCAATATTTTTCAATTGTATTATCAATTATCACTAGAAAAATGAAATGAAAATCAGAAAAAGAAAAAGCACCTATTAGGATCCTATGGTATTGCACATTGACCCATTTGGTCCCTGTCGTACACATGTTACCCACTTGATCTTCATGCTATACGATTTGTTAACTTTTTGGTCCCTTTAGTACATATTGTTAATGGAAATTTTACAACCCAAATCCTAAAGAGGAAACCTATTGCATGGCATATTAACTAAATGGGTAATAATTGCATAGCACAGAGTTCAAAATGGTAACACATTGCATAGCATAGGGACCAACTGGATAACACATATACCACATGAACCGAATGATTAAATAAGAAATACCATGGGGCCCATAAATGTGCTTTTTGCAAAAGGAGAAAATTCAGATGTAAGTTGTAGTATTATCAGTTTATATTTTCAATTGTACACCAAAATAATTATCCATTGATAATAGCAAAACATAAGATATTGTGCCAAAAGGAAAATTAAGATATAAATCTCTAGTATATCAGTTCATATTTTTAATTGTACACCAAAAAAATGATCCATAGATGATTGAAAAACATAAATTAGATAGCTGATTCGTGCACGCTTAAGTAGAAGCTTCACTGTGCCAAAATGCTCCATATGATTGTTCAAAATAATTTATAGCACGAAGTCCCCAAAGTGATTATTAAGAGTATCCATTTGAACAAGAGAATTAAAATTAATCAAAGCAGTTCACTAAAGCAATTCAATGTTTACCATTTAGCGGAAAAATGTGACCAAACTGAACATTTGAATTGATCTATGGATCATATTTACTTTCTAAGCAAAGCAGCAAGCAAATTTCACATTCCAAGACCATTGCAAGATATTTTAAGATTGGTATTCATATTTCCAAAACTAGATAGTAGATATGCATAAAAAGCATATATCGTGCAATAACAAACATGAAATCTTGCATCTGGTTTATAAGGATGAATATGAGTCCCCCAACCAGATTGCTAATTTAACTTTTACCAATGTCCAAGAAAGTTGAAAAAATCAGAAAATAACAGGCAAGCCTCATGAAATGCTCTTTTATAGGTTCTAGAATATCTGATAAGGAATTTAGTGCTTGAAGCAGGGAATTCCACAGCAACAAAGAGACACATCAAACCTGAGTATAAAAAAATTCAACCCCTTCCAATATCATTCCAATAAATTACACCACAAGTAAAACATATCTACAAACACACTGATGACTCCCACTTTCAATGAGTCCTTGATATATATCTCAAACAATTCTCCTCACAAAAACAAAAGCTTCTTCGATTGGAGCTTAGTTGCACAGTAAGAGATTAAAAGACAGCATTCCCCTAGCTTTTAGAATTAAAATCAAAATCAACAACCATATTCGGATAACATCAAAACCAATTCCCAGTCCTTCCCAATGCACTTCAACTGAATGCCTTCTAAACTTGATTTGCAACCAGAAAAGGTATGAAAATAATAAAAAAAAAATCTTCAGTTCAGCCTCCTTCAATTAATCAAATCATTTGTTTGCCGACAAGTCATCATTGCAACAATGTAACTTCCTCCTAACAAACACAGGTCCTCACACACAAACGAACTATTACTACAATACAAGCGTCTAAATTGGCTCGAAAGAAGACTTTGTTCAGTGTCCGAATGGAAAAGGCATATCAAATGATGAGCATACAGGAATATATGAGACTTGAAGCACGCCAATGGACAAGCTTTCTTCACTACGTCTTGATTTCAAAATTATTCATTAAAAAGCAGAGCTTATTAACGCGATCATAAGCCTCTACGATTAGAACCCCATTCCACAAAAAACAGGTTCTCCAAGGTGTACTCCTAGGCACTAAGGTTCACACGTAAAGTCAATCATAAGGAAAAGAACAGGCATGGCTTTTTAACTTTATTCCAACATTAGTGTTCTAAAGATTGATTTCTTAAAACTTATTCCATCAAGCAACCTATCATTATCTCTTTTTCAAAAACTAATATATGTTAAGCAACTCATTCCTCAAACCTCCTAATGTATATATTTATATCGCAGGTATTTGTCATGGTCCTCTTAAAGTGAAAAGTAGGTATTAGTGAATAAGAGTGAACGAAAGCTCCACTTACATCTTTTCTTAGCATAGTAGAAGATACTGTAATATGTCTACTGCAGATTCCCTATACGTGGCAATCCGGAATCAACTTGCTAATATGATCAGCAAAAACTCACAAAGTTACAAAAAACACTTGAGTCAACAACTAGCAATTCCATCTTTTAACATAAAAGCACATTCTAAGAATCAATAATTTATTTCTACCTAAGGGACAATATCATCATTCTCCATTGAATCAATAATTTATTTCAACGACAATATCATCATTCTCCATTGGTTTCTGTAAACATTAACTAGCACAGTATAATATGTTTTAATTTGTACATCTCAATGCAGAGTTGACTATGACCAAATTGTAGAATTTCCTACACATTCCCATTCTATTAAAAGATTATGAGCAACTTAAACTCATTATCTCAATAACATTTAGTTCATATTCCAAATGGCCAGACGCCTATACAAATTACGGAGATGATAAAATGATATATATTAACAAAATAACAAGGCTAAGAGTTCATTGAAAGTTTAAATATGAGAGAATATAAAGTTAAAAAGTACCGGTTGCTCCACATGTTCACTAAAGAAGCAGAGAGTTGAGTCTTTTGCTTCACAAATCCAATTGTCTATATCAGGACTTCCCATTACACGACTATGCTTAAGAAGCCACATAGAAAAAACACAAAGTCCAACTGCACCACATGTGTAACGAATCCAATACTGAGTTATTTTCTTTGGCTTCTGGTGTTTAGCAACCTATAAAAAGATTGCAAGGCACCTTATATATCTCAAAATAGCTTTATCATAGTAAGACTGACAAAGTAAATGGTTTTAGAGAAACTAATATTTGAAGCAATTATAGAAGTTCTGACACAAGTGAAAATAAAACATAAAACTATTGTCAAAATAAAGTCCACATATTGAAAGAAACATGGCATGTCTTACTAAAAGAGACAAGTAGGAATCCAATTTCTGAAGATTTTCATTAACCAGGTTGACAGCATCAGCAATTTTAATATCATTCCAGTTAGAGTCTTCTTGATCATCTTCTACCAATTTCTCAAAAAGTAGAGGCATTGAATAGCTTCCATCAATAGAAGAATCAGTCTGCGAAGAAACAATATATGAGATTACAAACAATAATGTAAAGACAAGAAAATAAGAATAATCATTTAGGACTTGTAAGATTTAATATATTGGTGGTCACCTGGCGATCTGCATGTATATGGCCAATCGATGATTCCAGTTCTAAAAACAAGCCATTGATAGTAGCCAACAAAGAGGGTAATGACCTCTCTGGATTCTTCATCAACTCTTCTCCGCATCTCTCAACTTCCATGTAAACCTTTAAGAACAATAAGGGGAAAAAATCGGCACTTAATTATACCTGTCATGAGAAGTAGAAGTGCTTATTTCTTGTCCATTACAGCTTTAATAATTTATGTAGCTGGATGGACTTTACCTGTTTCTGAACGCTTAGTGCAAGCTGATCAATTCATACAGCACTATCTAATAAAGAATTCAGAAAACCTTAATTCCACAAATTGAGTACCTAAGCAGACTAAACTGTTTGGTAGCTTATCAAAAAACTAATGTATGCAAAGCAATAAAACAATATCAACACTTCAAGTGCAATACATACGTGAAACGAAATAGTGAAAAAGGCTAACCTCAGCCAAAAATGTAGCAAGAGAACGTCTTAAAATGGTAAGGACAGCCACCCTCTCAGATATATAAGCAGATGCATAGTGGCCAATATGCTGCATTGAAGGAGCTTTCGAAAAGCACTCATGTAAAAATTGAGCAGTTCCATCGATGAAAGCCCGTGGCCCTCTCTCAAATAATATGAAGTATAGTTTTCGAGAATCAGAACCCTGAAATTGAGAGAAAATCAAAAAGCAAAGCAAATAAGTAAGTTTACTCAAAGATCACCAAGCATATAAGTGACTAATGGTGTGTTACCCATCCAGAAAATTCAATTCATTTCATTTCATATTTTTTATTATAAGCATGAGTACAATCTCGCGGATAAAAATGAAATTTATGAAATCCTCCCGAAGTGTTTTAAACACCTACAACAACATTCGATTTGCTCACCTCTGCTCTACACTGCCAAAACTGCAAATTCTTTTCAACATTATGCAAATTCAGTAAAATGTGGCCCATTATATCCTCCAACATATCATAAATCCCGGATGATTTATTAACCACCCTGCAATTAGACGCAGAAAATGCCCAAAAACCACGTTTTGAGTTACAAACAGCTGTTTTAATCGACAGAAAATATAACAAGGCAACATATAAGGAGAATCCGTACAGGAAAGATTGGGAGGAGTGAGAGGGTAAAGGAAGAGGAAGGCATGCAGTGCGTCGTCGGCGAGAAGTGGCGCGGATTGTTTGGCGGCTGAGTTTTGAGAATTTCCCTAGAAAATTGGATTCGGAAGTGGGTAGTAAAGAGGCCAGACGATTCCATAGATAACTGGAATAGAAAGAGAATAGGGTTTTAGCGCTTCTGGGGTGGTCTTGAGCAGTTTGATCCTCCACCTCCATGGCTGCAATTTGGGTTGACAATTGAATACTTTCCGGTCTAAAAAGGGTAATTTTACAATCTCATCAAAGACACCTTACAATCTCATCAAACATATTATAGAATAGAGAAACTCGTAAATGTGAAGTCCAAACTCAATATATTTTAGAATGACAATGTATAACCCGACTCATGGTTATAAATTTGTTTTGCATTTCATGCAATTTATCATTTATATCTATAAATTTATAACATTTTATTCCTCTTTTCCCTTTTCTGATATTGAGAGCCTGTTTAGGAATATTGACTTTTAAAATTTTAACATTAATTAGTCATGTTTTGCTTGTTATTAATTTTTGAATATTTTTTAGTAGAATAAATTTCAAAAACATATCTTGTGATTTGACTGTTTTGCAAAAAGTTCTTGTGATATTTTTCTTTGCAAATGGTTTATGTGGTTACAAAAATTTATAAATCAAGGATAAAAAATATTTCCATTAAAAACATCAATGTTCTCAAATGTATTTTAATAAATTAAATATTTCCATAGTTTAATCATATTATTTAAGAATTATTCATCAAACTTCGAGTAATTTTTTAAAATTATTAATTTTATTATGAATTTTTAAAAATTACCATCACATTTTAATTAAAACTAAATATTTACATTTTTAAAAAAAATCTAAATTTATCACTAAGGTGTATTATATTATTACTAACTATACTGCAAAATTTCAATTCATTATAAACAAGATTACACCTTTCGAAAACATAATTTCAGATTGAAAATCATATTTTTACTAACTTTTGAAACAATAAACCTCATTTTAAAAAAATTCATAAGAATTATTTTGTAAAACAATCAAAACACGAAACAAAATTTAAAATAGATCTTTCTTGAAAAAAAAATCTTAAATTGATCCTAAACCGATTTTATTTTTGTATCCGTTTCTAAAAATATTTTATTGGTTTTATCTTCAAAGTACTTTTTGCCTTATAATTTTATAATTTATTTTTAAACAACTGAACTTTATTCGAATAATTGTTTTAAATTTTACTTTATAAAATCCAAACTTTCTATAAAATAAACAGGGCCGTTTGTTCAGCCGCCGGCCCTCACGAAACCTCCAAATCCCAACTGAGACAGCGAGCAACTCAGAAAATCGGCTTCGAGAACTTCAAGTTCAAGTCCTCTCCGTCGCCGGTCACTTATTTAGGTTGTGTGAAATCATCCAGCACTCCTCTCGCTCTCGGCGTTTTCTAGCTCTTCTCCCTCAGTCGGTCCTCCAAAGTCGAATCATCCTGTAAAGTTCGCGGCTTCAAGCATTCTACAATGCCAGTCCCCGTCTAGGTCCTAGTTTCCCTCTCCTATTTTACTGGTGGTTGGTCAGATTTACCGTATGATAATCTTAAATCTCTGAACCCCTTGTTGATTTTTTATTTGTATTTTTGCTGCTGCTTTGCTTGCGCTTCTTTAATCTTTGATTGATTTCGGTCCTGCTTTAACTCAGTGCTGCACTTCTCTACATGTCAGGTTATTGTTGACATGAGATTTGATTGTCAATTTGAGTCTTGAGTGCAGTGCCTTATTAGTGAAAAATTGAAAATTAATAATCTGTTTTCTACAATTGGATATGACATAAGTTAAATAACTCAAAAAGCTTCTATCTCTGTGCAGTTGAAGCGGGATCTGGTTTCTTGTGTGAGTACCAAACATGTCAAAGCGTGAGATTTCCAACACTCTGAAGAATTTGAAGGTGATAAAGTGATAAACATTAAAAAAAACCCTCTCTCTGCTCTCTCCATTTCCTTTCTTTATATCTTTGAATGTATCTGGATTTACATTGCTTTTATATAATATTACTTCGTTTCTCTTCAATTTGCTTAATTAAATTCATGAACTATTCATATACTGATATGGGTTTTTTCTTGTTAAATCTTTACACTCAAAAGTTCATGCAAAGGGCAGCTCAAAGAGAGGAAAAAACTAAGAAACAAGAGGAGGAGAAACCTGATGGAAATTTCTTTTCCCCTGGTACACTTAGGAAGTGGTAATGTTTGCATGTATTGGTCTTGCTCCTTAAATTAAAAGTCGATTTTTATTTTCAAATTTTGGCCCATATTCCCGTTGCTACGTTCTTGTCTCGCCTAGGAATCAGGATATAGAATAATATGCTTTGCCTCTTTCTGTTTCTTTAATTTTTGTCTGTTTTCCCCTTCTTTTTCATTATTTGCTGCATGGTTCCAAGCGCAAAGATTCGCCGTCAAATGTGGCAATATCAGGAACACCGTTTATAAGAAATGCTAATTACATCTATATCTCTTAATGGGTTTTTTTGGCTTGATGAAGAGGGATCAGTAACTTGAACCTTTGTTTTCAGACTACCGTTATATACCAGGGTTCTTGAGCATAACCCTGGTATTAAGGCTTCTTGGTAATTCAGTTCAAGGGTCATTAGCTCTCTGAATATGGTCCAGTGCCTAACATGGGACCTAATTAGCTGTTGTAGTATCATGTTTTATGTATAACTTATACTGATTTGTTGCGCCAATTTTTAGTGTGGTGATAATGGAAGGGGACCCTCATCCAGGAGCATCAATAGGGCGCATGTCATTTCAAAGTTTCAACCCTTCTGTCGATGTGAGTATAAAAGCCCAGTAATGAAAAACTTTATCCAATGAGTACTCAAGTAACTCAACTTTTGTTTATTTTGTCTTTTGGCTTATGCTATATTCAAAAATCAATATTTCTTGACAGAAATTAAATGAAGCGGCAGGAAATGTTTGCTGGCCTGAATCAACTGATGCATGTACCACTAGCTCTACAGCTCCAATTGGAAGGACGTCTTCTAGGTTAGCGATTTAAATCCTGTAATTGTTTATCTTTTGATGTATTATGTTACTTTAGTCAGATTTGATATATTTTTAGTGATATGTTTTTATTTTCAAAATTCAAAGTAGCAAATATTTCTAGTCTTGTGTAGTGCTATAGAGAATTGAATTGTAGCTTTCATATAATATAACTTCGGCTAAATGCATCATTACCCCTCAACTTGGCACCATAAGCCCGATGCCACCCTCAACTTACGAAAGTATCAGCTAACCTCAAGCTGGCTGAAATGCATCATTTATGAGGGGGGTATTTGATACATTCGTGAGTTGGGGGTGGCATCCGGCTTTTGGTGCCAAGTTGAGGGGATAATGATGCATTTGGCCTATAACTTATAGAAATTTTGGTCGTAACAAGATACAAAATTAGATTGAGTAGAGTTTTTCTCATTTGAATTGGTTAGACAAAATTTTGGAACTGCTCTATGTGCTTGGGTTTCCCTAACAATATAAGGCTGTTACATGTCTGGTGTTGTCCTGTTAAATGGAATTTCTTAGACCTATTAAGGAAGGCAAATGACATAAACTCATGTTAATTGTCTGTTCAGAAATTGGAAACCAGTATAAAGTAATATCTTAAAATTGATTAAGGAAAGCTATCAAATTACTATCTGGTCAATCGGTTTTGAATGAAGTATTCAAGACATGTATCGTTTCGGCTTTATGTTCTGGTCTGTAATATACATTGTACTTATTCATGTGTATTCTTCCAGAGGAAATGAGTTATCATTAATTGGAGCACAGTGTTCAAACACTGATAGTGATGTAGACATGAAACGAAAACAATCTGAAGAATCATTTGAATCTCAAGATAGGAGTAAAGCACCAAAGAGTGAAGGTGTCCAATTTTCATCACCTTCAAGTAGTAAAGGCACCTTCAAGCGGCCAAAACATGACAAGCTAGACTGGAGTGTGCTCAGACCAAAAAGTCAAAACAAAAGAAATTGAGCTTAGTTAGGGATACCATATGGAAGTCCTTTGGAATTGCATCTCATTTTACGTTCAGGTTATATTTCTTTTACAAGTTTGAATATTTGATATTACAACTGCTGTATTCATGTTTTCTGGCCCGTTACTCTGCGAAGAATCTCTCTTCTATTTGGGTTTGTCTGCATCAAAGTTTTTCTGTAGTCACTAATTTATTTTTCTGGTATAAAATTTTTTCTTGCCCTAAGAATACTTGAATAATCAAAAATTTTGGGAGACAAATAATGGATTCAGATTAAAAAAATTAGCATCAGGGGAAAATTTTAATAGATTGATCAGAAGACCTAAAAACTTAACTAGAAAAGCTAAGTATAGATTGGTTTCCAAACAGAAAGGGCATAGACTACTCTTCCTTTCCATCCTTGTAGCATCCACTGCCCATTCTCATCCACGACAAAATCCTTATGATACCCTGATCTTACAGTACGTCTTACTTTCTTCAGAATCTCTTGATCCAATGGAAGTTGTCTGAATCCGGCTGTTGTATTTCTAGCTTGCCATTGCTTGTATGTCTCTGGTTTTTCGATTCTCTCTGTCCCCTCATTTGCTATCACATTTATTATCTCTCTTCCGAATATTTCTTTCTCAAACAGTTGTCTTGTTTAGTTTGATGTTGAGATCCTCATATTTGATGGTTTCCCATTTATGTGCTATGATTTTGTACACAAAAGGGACATGGAACCTCTTGCAGTATCTTTCCCATTGATGCCCAGTCTCCTCAACCCTTTCTGCTGGGTGAAAACCGGGTTGAGGAGGCGCTGGACAAGGCAAGGCCACTGAAAACCATAGAGAACGCCAAAATCGACAATGTGGAGCCTTGGTAGCTTTCTCTGCTAGTTTGAAAATTGATTGATTAGCGGATTCTTGTGAAAGGGCAGGCCTTTGCATAGTTAGTCGGTAAGCTTCCAAGATATCAGAAACCGGAGTGTTGTCTCTTATGATGGCCGAATATGTAGGTGTCTTTGTTCCGGCTAAACGTGTCTCGAGTGCATTGGCAAAGTGGTGCGCTAATCTATGGTTACCATCCCTGAAAGGCGAAGAGTGTTGCCTAATCTGCTTAAGTAGCTCAGCTGCTGTTCTTTGATCACTGATTGCCACACATTGTGCACAGAGTTAGTAGATTTGACAAGTCTACAACTTCGCCTTTCTTCCCTCGTCTCCTACACTGAGTTGTTCTACCTTTAATCTGCCCATTATTGTTTTCTCTTCCGCGACTTGCCATGATTAGCACATGATCCAGGCTCATTGCGATGGCAAAGCAATACTTTATCAAACATATCCAACTGCTCAGACTCTGCAAGTGAAAGTGCTGAATGCTTGTTGCTTCTCTCTTCTTCCAAAGAATCACTTCCCTGTATTAATCTCCATCTTCTTTATCAGAAGATGTCAGTGAAATGCTCTTTGGATTCGAACAGTTAAGAGAAGCACTATTTCGAGGAGAATATTGGTTGAGAGAAGGTGGATAATCCTGGCCAAGGGCATCATATAAGGACTTTTCAGCAGCTTGGAGAGCTAAACAGTCCTGTAACAACCAAGTCTTACCCTCTAAATCCTTTTCCATAACCATATCATTAATGTACTTAAGAACAACATTGTTGTTTGGATCATGCCCCAATTGAGGAGATGATGAAGCGGTTATGATTTCAGGGAAGCAAGGATGACTCATGTTATGATTGAGTTCATACCCATTAAAAACAATTTCATTGAAAGTAAAAGAAAATAGATCATGACATGGTGAAATCTGAAATTGTTGATGGAATTAGAAAATTCTTGATAAAGGGTATCCATATTAATGAAATAACAATAGAAAGACAAGCAATAGGACAAGAAGATAAGATACTAATGGCTCAGGTTTGGCTTGCATTTCAGATAAAAAAGAAGTCATACAATAACAACAACAGCATTATCCCTTATTGCCTACCAAGGCTCCCACATAAGGGGGTGAGGGTGTCGCGTGTACGCAGCCTTACCTCTGTGATAACCTAGGAGGCACAAAAACTCCTAAACACTAATATTTCTCCGTTTCAGCTTTCACTTCAAAAACCTGGTTTCACGTTATATTTAACGTTTCCGGTGTGCGTTTTCACAAAACAGAAACATTTCCACTCTCGTTTTCGTTCTACCTAGGTGATGACAGTGAGGTTGTTTTCAATTGACCTGAAGTGTTATCCATGATTTAAAAAAAAAAGTTCAAATAGATTAATGAGTCATTTTGTTTTAGTCCATTATAATCCAAAACAAAAGAATGATGAATCTTTGGCTCATCGAAATGAAAGGTAGATTTAAAAGGGAGAAAGGAGAAACCAGAAAGAGCAAAGGAAGGAAGGTTCAGGGAAAGAAAAGAAGCCGCCATTGAGAGTACTGGTTAAATCCATGTCCATGTCATGTGTAATGTAACTAGTGTTGTAGTTATGTTGTTGACGTTTTGACCATGCGTACCCACTGAACTTACGAATCTTATCTACTTTACATATTACATAAAATGTGGAAAAAAAGTGAAAATGGTCAGTAAATTATATTTAAGGAACATGTTCAAAAGATCGGATTCTTGCATGCTTGTCATGTGTCTTAAAAGTGAATATAATAATAGAAAAGTAAAAATATATATTCACTTTTAGGACACATGGTAAGCGCGCAAGAATCCGATCCTTTGAACCTGATCCTTAATATAATTTTCTCAATTAAACACCATCTCATCTGGTTTATGGGTTCTGATCCCATCAGATCAAATCAAGTTGAATGGATTGCAGTGGGACACCCTTCTTCTTTACTTTAAACTACAAAAAAATATGTAATATATTCAATGTCCAAATTGTCAGCATCGCTCTCACCGTACTCGCCCTTCCTTCGCCCTAATTCAATGTATAATATGTATCCTGAAAAATTGAGAGCTAGCAGTTTGTTTATTATGTAATAAGAGTTAGCCTAGAATTTTCTATAAATTACTATATAATTTCTGTGATTACAAAATGTAACCACATATTGATAATGAATGAGTTTCTACGTCTCTCTCCAAGCTTATGTTATGTTCTCCCTCTTTTTTCTTCTCTCTATCCGAACGTGAGGTTGTTTTTCTTCTTTCTCTATGTGCTTCCCCTAAAATTCTGATTTTTGGACCTCTTTTTTTTTCTTGCAACGTAACAATATTTGGTATATTTTAAACTAACAATATAATAAATATATCACTTTATCATACATAAAAAAATATTTATGTATCCATGCAAGCGAAAAAAATGTGTAATGGAAATGTTCTTTCAATTAAACTAAACTGAAATTCGTGTAAATTTATAGCTATATATATATATATACACACACACATATATACACATACATACATATACATACATACATACATACATACATATATATACATACATACATACATACATACATATGTATGTATGTATGTATGTGTGTGTGTGTATATATGTATGTATATATATATATATATATATATA
>CATIWQ010368891.1:0-16530 GCA_949673415.1 Euphorbia schlechtendalii
TTATTGTAACCAAGTATAAAAATTTAATAGGATAAAATATAAAATCTTAAAATAATAATAAATTTAATGTATAAATATATAATAAATATATAAAATTATTCGTCGGGCCGGGCTCGGGTATTTATATAAAAACCAAGCCCAACCCATAAATCTTCAGGCTTTGACGGGCTCGGGCTCGGGCTCGGGCCGGGCTTTTTAAAAAAATGCGTGCCAAAGCCCGGCCCATGAAAGCGGGCTCGGGCCGGGCCGGGCAGGTAGCCCGGCCCGCGAACAGGTCTACTCAAGGGTGGATCGGGTTTTTCCAGCAAATTTGTAATTGTAATATTTCTGAAATATAGACTTTTTGAAACCGAATTCGTACAATTATTTTATCTGATAATATAACTTGTTTTTTTTCACATTATAATCTATGTAATGTGGAATGTCATAAAAAAATTAGTATGGTCATGAATAAGCAGCAATTACACAATTGAAAATACTATACTTGAAAATCTCTTTTTTTTTTGGGTTTGATGTAACTGCTTCTAGATAAGTATTAGTTAATTGGTATATTATATTTTTCAACGAAATCAAAAGTGATTAATCAATAATATTTGTGGTCATTTTATGCATTTTGTCCCCAGTTTCTTACAATAGAAAATATACCTTTCTGGCATATGCAAACGCACTACCCTAAAATTAAATAAAGAAAATATACTTTCAAACCTAACAATTGTGTTTATTTTATTTTTATATCAAAAAAGTTTTTTTTAGTAATTGAGGACAAAACATTAACTCTAATAATTAAATGTTTAATCTGGTTACTTTTAAATTATATATTTGCATGTATGTTATATTCGTCAAACTAATATGAATTATCCACATTGCATCACGTATTGTATATATTGATTTTGAGCCGATTACGAAAGTTTATAAAACTTTTCAAAATTTTGAATTCAATCTATATCAAAGTCGAAAACTAAATCGATTACTTAATCTCTACGAAATGATATGCTAAATTAAAATGTGAAGCAAAAGAGTAGATCATGGATCCGAACCCTAGTTTCTAAAAAATTAAAACTTCTTATTTAATAAAAAAACATGTTGAGGATTTTGGTAATATAAGAAAGGTAATTTAATGTAAAAACTTACCATTCTCTTTTTATTTTATCTCGTAAAACATTATATTTTCAAATTAAATAATTAATTATGTGAAAGTTCAGTGAGTTAAATTTCTTTTTAATTAAGGATTTTGTTGCATAATGCATGTTTGAGGGAGGCAACTACTTAAACGTCATTACTGAGAGCTCCATTCAATCTAACTCAAATAAAACCAAATTATATTAAAAAATTAACAGGTAAATAGCTAGTTGACAAAGATATAATTGAAATAGCAGAAAACAGCAATAAATCCAAATAATAATATTTGTAAATAATGATACACGAAATAATTATAGGATAACAAATATAAAGGTTGACTGGAAATTGGATAGGAACGAACACTAAACATAATAATGACGAAATCCAGCCGCCCAAAAGACCGACAATAGTTAAAACAAAGAAAATGAAAGGGTTTTATTAAGATAATTAAGTATGCTTACTTTATGAAGCAATTTAATTACATTTATAATTGCTTGCATAATCTCATCAACTAGTTAGAAAACAAAACTTCTGATGGTTGGTCGGTGTCTAATTTTTACCTATACAAATCATAAATCCTAAAATCCAAATCGTAATCTGTTATATTATCTGCATAAAATTATATATATATATATATATATATATATATATATATATATAACAAATTACGTTCATACTTTGTAATTTATTTAATGATATGGTGCAATCATCTTTTAATATTACATTTCATTAGCTCTGAACTCCATCAAACTTTTACAACACTTCCAAATAATTTAACAACACGCTATTGTTTGAAACAGTGAAATACAGAGTAGTTTTTAGTCCAAATACATTAAGACCCTACTGAAGTTGATTCAAAAAACCCGATATCACCCTCAACTTTCAAAAAGACAAGTTATCTCCCTCAACTTGGTAAAAAGGACCAGTTACCCTCCTTAACTTGGCAAAAATGCACCGGTTTGCCCCTTCAATGCCACGTGCCAACTTCTGGTTAAAGAGAGAAAAATAAAAAAAATGACATCCTTGAAAAGTCAAGCCAACCAGATTCTGACACGTGACATTGAGGAGGCTAACTGGTGCATTTTTGCCAAGTTAAGGGGGATAACTGGTCCTTTTTACCAAGTTGAGGGGGGTAACTGATCTTTTTAAAAGTTGAGGGTGACATCGGATTTTCTGAACTAACTTCAAGAAGGTCTTGATGTATTAGGTCTAGTTTTTATAAATCTGCTTTTTTAATTGAGTTCGTATGGATTAAAATGGATTACTAATTTAGAAAAAATACAATACACTTTCCATAATAGGTTGGAAAATTATATATATACATAAAATAATACACTTTTCTAGGATCATATCATTGTTGGATTATCAAGGATTAGAACTCGTTATACCTAACATCATATAGGGTGTGTTTGGAATGGTCCATTTTGAAAGAATTCAATTCAATTGAATTCATTTTGTCAAATTCCTTTATTTGGAACCAAATAAATATTGATAGAATTCAAATCATGCAAGATTTGAATTCTTGTGAATGCAAAGAATAACATTCTTGCAAAAACTTGCAAGATTTCAAAGGAATTCGTTTGAGTTATGCCTTTGAATATTATTTTTATCATTTCAACCTTCTCATATGCTTTTAGTTAAATGAGTCAAAATATTTATATAAATTGTTTCGAAAAAATGTTAATTATATTAATTAACAATCAATTGAATTTTTTAATACAAATGAAGTTTCCACACAAAGGAATTTGTTTGAGAAATCATTTCTATTGAATTCTTTTGAATGAATTCAATTCAATTTTTTTTCATTTTCTTATGTGATTTATTTCCAAACACACCCATAATCAACCACTTCTATTGCGGAATTTCAGTGATCATTGATAATCGAATAAACACGAACATGAACCATTGGTTTTGAGATCTTCTTCAACTAAATCCCCTAATATCTCAAAATTAGAGATCCCAATATGTTTCTCTCTTAATAGGCAGAGTGAAAATCCATTGGCTTTAGTGTTTTTTTTACTTTAATCATATGCATGTATCTCATTTTATACTCATCAAATAGGAATTCCATAAATCCCTCATTCATATGAGTCCTTTAATATTCTATTAAGTTTTATTTCATGCATGAATAACTTAATAGGCTCGTAATGCATAAAATAAACAAGTCCATAAATAGCTAATAAAATTGTAAGTTAAATATGTTGTCCATTTATATGAAATAAATAATTCATAACTTTAGAAATAAAAATTTCTAACACCAATCTCTTTTTACTAACTACACCAACTAACAAATTATATCACATGTAAATTATATTACTTCAATGGCTTCTTCTTTATCAAAAATCTCCAAGATCTCTCCCTTGGGGCTCTGATACTCTTCCTTGGTGCTCTAATACCATGTAGAATTTAGAGACATGAAGTAAGAGAGAAAAGATAACAAACTATTTTATCTAACTCAACTCAATAAGAAAATTATAATATAATTATCTATTTAAACTACTAATGGAAGAATATAGAACTAAGTAAATGAAACTCAAATTTCATTCAAAATAACCTAAATTGTAAACTCTAACACAGAATATAATTAAGGTTTCGAGATTTCCTATATTTATGTGAAATTATATAAAAAACTGAGTTTTTAATATGAAAAAAGCGTCTAAACACTTTTTACCAAGTGCGTCAAAATGATATAAATTTAAACTAATTAATGTGCATGACAAAAAATGTAGGTAACGAGTCATTTTTTAGTTTTCCAAATCAAATGACATAATCGTTTGTATAAAATTCAAGTGAATACATCTTTTCAATATCAATTATTGGTATTCTATAAGCAAGTTTTTTTCAGCTCTTTCTCTCAAGTTAAAAAAGGTAAGTTGTCAAACTTAGCTTGTGAGAGTTGGCTCGTCCGGGCTTTGACGGGGTACTTGTTGCATTAACATATCTAAGATACTTGTATTTTTAAGTGTAGTTTATAAAATCAACTTTATAGTAGTGTTTGATTACACTTTATATGATAAGTACATAACACTGTACCCAATCCGGCCGATGAAATTACAATCTTAATTATAATAATCATTATAAAAAGCAAAATCAAACTATAATAATTCGTAATTATCTCTTAATTGAATCATGTCATCTGTTCATATTTTTAATACATGGCTCGGCATTGTTACTTCCTACATGTTATATAGTTATTAGTTGTGATTTAATTACATTTTGACTTGAAAATTTCATGTTATATTTGTTACCACTTGAAGATGATTAGCGATTTGTGAATGTTTTGACTAATTAATAATCACAAT
Source organism: Euphorbia schlechtendalii (assembly GCA_949673415.1). NCBI lineage: Eukaryota > Viridiplantae > Streptophyta > Magnoliopsida > Malpighiales > Euphorbiaceae > Euphorbia > Euphorbia schlechtendalii. Next base: position 4,422 of record CATIWQ010368891.1, read on the forward strand.
TTTTGGTTAAAAGAGGGTCAGTTGCAAATCATTTCTTAAGTTCAAATAAACAATATAATTAAAATGATTAGTCAAAAATTCAACCCCTGTAACTTATTTTCTAAACGTTAAGATTTAATGCATAAATTGCATAATAATATTTTCAAGTCAAGTTAATTTGTATGGTTTAATGTATTATGTAATTCCTTTTTCAGTGGCAATTGGTATACTTAATTACTTGAGTTGGAGTTGGCCTTAATATTTGTATATGAAAAAAAAGGAAAAAGACAGAGAATAAAAATAAAAGGTCAAATACATCAATCGCATGCTTTGTTAGAATGGTTTCAAATCGGTTTGACCAAGGTGTTACAGCTAGTTATGACTTATATGTTATATATTGTGTCAATTTTCTCTCCTTAAAGTGCTTTTGGGGAGAGTTAAACTAATTGACATGTACATGCCTCTAATTCTAAATTGTATCATAACATGGTTACGGTGTTGGACCACTTGTTAAATTTCACGTATCAAATGAATATCGATCATGAGGGGGTGAGTTAAAATTTGACCAAGGGTATTATAATCCCTTATATATATGTCGCAACCCTCCATAGGCTATTTAACATTTATACATCTTTCTAGAGTTTCAATGTAAAATGTGCAATGTTGATTTTTCAAAATTTATACTCTGATTTTGAACTTTGAAAAATTAAATAAAATTACACCCTTAAAGTTGACGTGCCCAACTAATTATCTGTTTAATACCATTAATAATTAAGGTGTTTTATATGACTCGATTTATCAAAATTTTTGTTGTGGTTAATAATTTTTTAGACAAATGTAAGGAAAAAGTCAAATTTAATATGGCTGTACAAAATGTTTGAAAGTTTTAAAAGCAGTGGTTGCCTTTTTAAATAAGTGTTAGGTTGTTTACTAATATCAATATCACATTAATTAAGATAATAAAAATACTTATTTGCCCCTATAATTTTTATTCATTTGAAAGTTTATTGGATACTTTATTGTTTTTGTCATTTTCAATGTGCATTAAATAAGGGTAAAATGGATGGTTTTGAAAACCGGATTGGATTGACCGGTCGGACCGGATCCGGCCACTGGTCCGGTCGGTTTTCACCCGGTTCAATGTCTGATCAAAGACTAGACGTTTACCGGTTGAACCGGCCGGTCGGACCCGGTCGAACCGGGAACCGGTTGCTCCAACCGGCCGGTTCACTTATTATTGTTCAAAATAATGTTTTTTAAATTTTTTGCAATAGGTAGGAATCGAACTCATGACCCTCAGCTTATTATTCATTATGCCTACCATTCAACTACAACACTTATTTGATATACATATTTGTATTATATTTCTTTTATAATATCTATATAAAATTTTTACTTAGCTTTAAATTACCTATTTACTTTATTTATTTAGTGTATTGTGTAAATAAATTCACCATACCTTATTTAAATAATATTTTTTTAATTTTTAAAAAATCCGGTTCGACCATCGATTTAATCCGGTTGAACCTTAAATCCATGAACCACCCTCTTCACCGGTTCGATAACCGATCCGGTTCTGAAAACCATGTTTATTTGTATACTTTTTTTTTTTGTTTTTAGTACAAAAACATCGAATTTTTGTTTAACTTGTCACAAATTCTATATATATTAGTTAAGTAAAATTCATCCTTATATACGTGTAAAGAGATGCAAAAATGATGAACTGCAAATTCTGAAGAGATACAAGGGTAAACATTTGTTCTTTTGAATTAACATTTATTTGTTGTCTACTTGATCGTATTTAATTTTTATACGGAATTCATTGGATAAATTATTATGAAGTATGGAAAGAGAAAATAAAAAAGTGAAAAAATAAAGTTTCCATTCACAAGCCACGTACTAGTTGCCACCTTGATCGGTTCTATGAGTTGGGTTTAAACACTCTCATTTATATACTAAACCATTCTGAATTGGCTAAAGTCTAAAATTTTATGGCCATACTTAATTTTTGTTTAAAAAATTACTTTATGTCTGGGCTAAAATAATTTTATTTATAATATATTTATATATAATAATTGTTTTGGAATTATAAGAATTTTGAAATTGATTACAATTGTTCTATTATATATTAAAGAATTCAAGTACAAAATGTTATCACATGTAAAGTTTATACATATTTATGCAAAATTAATTGATTTTTTTGTTCAATATATCTAAAATTTGAAAGAAAAATTTATTTATGAATAGCAGCTCAGACTTAGAAACGACCCAATAAATCTCGACCGAACCCAATCAAACTCTAAATTTTTTAAAAAGTCCGACAAAGCCGAGACTGAAACCATCTTCGAGCACCCAATGAACAAATATAGTAATTATATTAAGATATGTGTATTTTATTTTATTTTATACATTTTTAAGAATTAAGAATCATGGAGTGGAGTCATAGAGAATTCGATCGATGTTGTTTTTACAGATTAAAGGTTATATTATGAACACTCTCGATCGATTAATAAAGACAATCATAAAAGTTGTCTTAACATTTTTTGACTTCGGATTTTTTCTTTCTCGCTTAATTAGTACTTTGGTAGTAGCTCCTTATAGTTGGTTTTAGTTTTTATCCTGTTTAGAAATTTTCATTCATATATAATGAAGTTGATTGTTTTTTTTATGAAATTCTTATTTGGAAAGAAAGTAAATTCTATGATAACTTTGTTTTAACTAATTCACCATTACTTTGTCCTTCATCACCGTTGAATTAATTATGTGATGATTTATCCAATTGCGATGAAAGACAAAGTAATGTTTATTTCGTTAAAAATAAGTTATTACAGACTACACCTAGAAAGAAATGTTAACACCCAATTATTTTGAGGTAAAATGATATACATAATTTTAGTTTGGAAAAACAAATCATTTTTCTTCTTTCTCAATCTTATACTAGTAAATAGAGTCTCGCCATATTTTTTTCTTAAACTGTAATAAAAATGTAAGTTTTCTCAAATGATAGTAAATTAGTAACTGAAGATTTTCCAAAAATCTTCATTCGGAAAACCTTTAATTAACTACTTCCCTGTAGCTTTTGGGAAGAAACCCGGCCGAAAAGATTTCAATACACAATCAATTTGCACTAATTCTATAACAACGGAATTTTTTTAATAAATAATTCATACTTCAACATAAGAATAGATATAAAATAAGAAGGAAAACAAAGATACATGACGAAAGTTTGATATTTAATTAGAATAGCAAAGCAGTCCCTAATAGAGAAGCTAGAGATTAGACCTACCATTATAAATTAGATAATTAAGTATCTTCTAAAACAGACTAATCCCAAGCCCTAACACTAGTTTCAAAATCGAAATTAAAACAAAAAGTTAAAGGAGAGTTAAAGTTAACTGATACAATTTCATCTCTTTGATTAAGCCAAAGTCAATACCCGAACCTAACCATTTAATCGCAGAATGGTTTAATCAAACTTGCCTTAGCAACAAAAACCACCATTAACTGTAAGGTGCGTTCTTGACTTTATGCTTCTCAAAGATAACTTAACCTTTTCCTGCATCAAGAAAAAAGTAGAAACACTTGAGCAGAACTAATTATCCCATACTTGCTACAAATTTTATAAAAAAAATTATTTACTCACGTCATATAGTTGGATTATCACAAGTAACTGCTGCTTTGATCCTCTCAACAGTGCACTTAATGAGATTGTTAACGGTTGCAACCGAACCAAGCGACAACTTCGCTGTTGGAACCGAATCCACCAAGATCTGAAATGCCACGGTAAGCAGCGCACCGCCCGAACCAACATCCATTGTTCCGTGGTTAATGAGTCCACCTGGCGGTCCATCTGGGAGTATAGCGAAACCAGAAGGGAGAAGAGCTACATAGTCGGGGTCTCCCCCGCTTAGCACTATGTTCATTGCTGATATGTCCACTGGTGCGTAGATCACATACGATCCTGTCGAATCGGTGCAGCTCTCTTGCAGTATCAGCATGTTGCTCTGACTTGAATTCGCACTCTGCGGTTTTTTTGTTTTTCATGTTTGGTTTGGCATGGATTTCGTAAAATTTTCGCAATATAGACATGATAGGTGTGGTGTGTTATTACTTACATTCACTCGAAGCAACGACACGCAGTTTCCTGGGTCACGCCCGTTTGCTATGTGTGCCATTTCTTGAACTTGTCCTCCATTTGAAAGTATGTCCCACTGTACATTCCAAAATTACATGGTTAGTAAGATTTCTGAATTTTAGGTCCTTGCAGTGAGCTAAGGGCATAGCTTATCTATTCCACTTCTTTCTTGATACATAAGCATAAATAGACATTTAACTAAAAAAAACTCTACAATAGCTAGTTTATTTATCTCTTCAAGTTGACTTGGCATTCTAAATTTTGAAGATTGTCTACAAATAGGAAACCAAATAGACTATATGACTCATCAATTAAATATTATTTTAGTACTCAATTGGTTTGGTTTTGATTATTTAATTTGAAAGAAAATAATCAAAAACTTAATAGACAATTAGAATTCACAATCTATTATGGCAAATTTACAAAATATCAAGTCTATTTATCCTTGTCATTAATTTGTATGTCTATTCCATATGCCACCTAAGCATAGAATTGACCAACTATTGAAGATGCTCTAAAAGTACTAGAATTGTATGTTTTATTCGTTTTTTCGGTCTTTATTAAATCTGAACATATACTATTTGATAAAATGAGGGTTAGTGTCGTTAAAGAGATTCGAGGATGGGTTTAGCTTAAGGATGGCAATGTCCCACCATTTCAATAATGGCATGAGCACTAGGTAAAGAAAAAATGATGCAATCCCTGATGTGACAAAATGTAAGTATTGGAGACTTAGTATACCTCATTGCGGTTATTTTCGTCGCTTAAGAAGTCGAAGACTCTTTTAGGAGGAACTGGGATCCAAAACGAAGTGGCGGCACTAAGCACAATCCCGGGAGGCCTGCCGGGATCATCCATGCTCTTCCTAGTCATAACCCTAACATCATCCGAACCTGTTGCCGATAATGTTGTCCAAGCATGCGCTGTTGACGCTCCAACTCCTGAGCAGAAACTTATCACCATCCTTTCTGCAAGCTTCAGCATACTCTTCCTCCCTTCTGGACTAGTTATCACTGCCCCCCCCCCCCCCCCCCCCCCCCAAAACCAAAAACAACTCAGTACTTGTCACTATATATTCTCTTAAACGCTATCATAACTCAAAACTTATTAGTACCACAGAGATCTCCAGCTGGAATGTTGATTGCCATCGAGCTTGCGATCCTTTCGCATTGTCTATCCAAGATCGAAACCCAGCGTTTAGCTCCGAAAGCCAAACCCGAATTCACTAAAGACCGGTATATATTGTGGACGGATCGATCGTCCACCTCTATGTGCTCAACCCAGATCACCTGCGCTTATATCCTAATTAAAATCATCTCAAACCGAGCAATTTAATGTCAAATTTTGGAGATTTTTTTACCTTGGAGTAGCCGTTTGGCAATTCTTGGATCACACAACCAGATGGCCTTCTTCTACTCCTTGAAACCGGGTTAGGCCGTAAATTGTCCAATGAAACATCAACCACTGCCCAAGTTCCGTCAACATGCTGCTTACAGTACCGAACAAAGTAATTTTCGCGGGTGGGAACCAATGGAGAAGGGACTTGAAACTCAGCTGTCATCTGTTCAAAACAAAGAATTTCAGTTTAGATTTGTATCATCAATCAAAAGAAAAAATTTCAAAAAAAAATCAACAATCTCTGTACCACTTGTAAGGCTCCATTGTAGTTCCCAGCTACTCCTGTTGATAATATCTCCAATGTCAATGCTCTTGATACAATCCCGCAAAACACAGTTGACCATTGATTCTGTCAATCAGAATTTAATTAGTAATTAGTTGAGATAAACTATTAATTAATGCTAGCATTATAACTTAATTACTTATGAACTTACAACATCCATTAAAATCTCAACAAGGTTAATATGATTCATGATAACGACAGCAGATTCTCTGGATGCTTCTGATTTCAACCCCAACGGCCTAGGCCCAATTCCTCTAGGGAAAGATCTCATATATTCCTCCTCATTAAGGACTTCAGATGAATTTTCACTGGGAATCCATAAGGGTTCCCCAGCTTGAGCCATTCGGATTAGCTCTTCCATTGCTGCAACAGCAAGCTCAACTATCATTGGCTTTTCTGCCTCGGTCGGACCTGAAATCGATCTTAGAAGATCAGCAGCTCCATACATTTCTCCAACATAGCCGGATTGTGCCCCGAAATTCCCGACTCCAAGATCAAGAGACCGGGATGGCATATGAGGCGAAAAATGGGAGAGAGCTGATAAAGGTTTTCCCACATATTTGGCTGCAATTCCAGATATTCGATCAATCTGTAACCAAGAAAACACTCAAGTCAAGCTCCCAAATATAAAAATATATATATATATACAAAAACAACACGCGGAAAAAATTGTTTCAATGAAATATTTGTAATTTATAAGGAAAAAATTACCTCTTCCCTTAAGCGAGCGTTTTCAATCCTCAAATGTTGCTCATCAAAGGACATTTCACCGAGAGCGGCTGGTCCGCCGCAGTTAGGGCATGAGGCATTACTTAGGGCTTCCTTGTACCTATTATTTTCTGCCCTGAGTTTGTCATTTTCAGCCTTCAAAATTGAATTCTCTGTGCGCTCATGTTGAGCCTATAGTAGAAAATATAAAAATTAAGAGAGTGTATACATTTATACTCAATTAAGAATTCAACTCACGAGTATTATAATCTTTCGCAAAAAATTAGGAGTATAAAGTAAGGAAAGTAAGCAAATATATATGGTAATTAACTTCGAAACTGCCATAAAATATAACGCAATAAAAAGAAAGAAACTTGCCTTGTTATCACATACAAAATATATGTTTAATAAAGTAAAGGACACAAAAAGTGGACCTAAAATGAATCAAAATGCGTTACCTTCATCTGTGTACGTTTGTTTTGGAACCAAAATTTTACTTGCAGTGGCTCTAACCCCAACTCCCGGCTCAGCTCCTTCCGTTGTTTGTCATCCGGGTGAGGACATTCCTTAAAAAATCTGCTCAAAAAAATGTCAAGATTAGATTCCTTAAAAAAAACCCGCTCTTTTAGGGTGTGTTTGGTTGAAATCATGGGCCGGAAATTATGGAAAACACAAATATTCAGGAATCAATGTATTCTTACGCCTCCATTTCTTGAATCTGCCGTTGGGTATGGCGGTGATAACGTTTCTTCTTATTAGGGCGTTGATTAGGATCTTGATCATCTTCGCCTGAGTGGGCATCGGTGTTTTCAGTCCCCGATTTTGTCTCATAATCATCGTCTTTTAGCTTCCCCAATTCAGTATCGGAGCTCTTTGGGGTCATATCAAACATGTGATGACTCTCGAACATGTTTGGTTGGAACATTTTGAGGTGTTTGGTAAGATTTTCTTCACTTCTACAGGTTTTTGAATTTTAATTGTTTTTCAATCTGCAATCAGAAGGGTATATAAGATGAATCACTGGCTAAATATATTCCTCATAAAAAATCTAGCAAGCTGATTCGAACTTTAATGTCTTTCTGAGCTCGAATCCAGTAAAGATATTGTTCCATACCAAAAATTCTTAAAATTCGGTATATAAAACTCAGAGCTGAGATTTTCAAAGAATCTGAAGATAATAAAAAGGTAAAAGAGAGAAACTAAAGGAGAAATATGCTAAACCTGATTGCTGCCTGAATTTCTCAAAACTTCAATACTTAAAAACTGAAACAAAATCAGAGAAAACCCTAAAGCAGTTTTGCTTCTCTCTCTTATCTCCTTTTTAAAAAGTCAATATGGTTTTTTTGCCCTTTGTAGGGAATGGGTTTGTTTTTTAGGTTTTATAAATAGATTCCCTTATTATGTCTGAGCAAACTAATAAGATTATTACAAGTATCAAAACAGCAGAAATGACTTAGGTTGTTTTGGTCTCTCAGTGAAAAAAGTCTTACCTTTTTTTTTCTTACGTGCAAAATGACAAAATAATAATAAAAAATTAGCTTTCACTGACTCAACTACCCTATTGACTCACACCCATTTTGACTCAATTCACTAACTCACAATTAATTCAAAAATTATAAGTTATAACGCTCATCTCTCTATATCTACGTAAAAGAATCTCTCCTAAAACCACATTTTCAACCCTAAAATTTATATTTATTTTTTAAAAAAATTCTGAATTTAAATAACTCTAAATCTTAAGCCCACCCACCTGCTTAATTTCTGATGTTGCTCGTAAAATAATAATCTTAATATATATGATCACCGTATATATATAAAGAGACAGATATAAGAAACTCTCTCAAACTAGCTAACATCCTACGTAAATCTCCATTTTCAACCCTAAAAAAGAGCTAAGTACTGAAGTTTCTCAGAAAATAATGATTGATAAGAACCCAAAAAGAAATTTAGATTTACGTTTTGATCACTTACCTGCTTATATGCAGATGTATAGATAGATAGATTTAAAGTTGGATCTAAATACTTCAGAGTTGCTTGAGATAGATTAGTACAACAGTGTTTAAATAGAGATTCATAGCGGTAAATAAAGTACCAAAATTAGGGTTTGTTAGAGAAAAAAGATAAGAAAAGGAGCTAGAGAGAGAATGAAAGAAAGGTTAAAAATGGTGTGAAAAGAGAGGAAGAAGAAGAAGAGGAGGAGGTAGATAGGATGTGGCACACAATGGGAGTTATTGCAGAGCGTATTGAGAGGTTGCAATTGCATTTAATGGAGGGAGAGGGTAGTTTAAATGCTACAGATGGAGATATATGTTTTCTTTTTATTTTAAATTTAAATTCTTTGTTTTTTCAAATTCTTGGACAGCTACCTCATGATGTGAATTTCCTAGTTTGTTTAACTTGTTTCATGATTTTTTCATTTCTGCATATGCATTCTTTCTCATGCATAATTACATATGGTTTCTATTTTCCCCAGAAATAAGATTTTGTATGGTGGGTTGAACTTTTACCCTCGTTCATTTTTTTATAAAAAATAAAAAACAATTATCGGTGCACCATAACTGCATGTTATTTATCACGACTGCAGAGTTATTTAAGGAAGTGTTTAAGTCAACTTAATAGCCAGGTAAGGTACAAAACAATATATATAAATATTCATTAGCTCTTCATCTTTCTACCATTTAAACTCAAATACAGCTGGCAAGGTTCAAATTAACCATATATATTTTAGTCACATTAAGGCTTTAGTATCTTATCAACCAACTAGAGGTCACGTGAATTATCGAATTAGTGAGTGATAAGTCAATGCACGTTGACTCGACATATCAAATTTGTTGAATCAGTTAAACACTTAACATTTACTTTGTTGTTTATTTGGTTGGGTCCGATACCATATTCGCATGGATAACATGTCATTTTAAAGTATAACTATTGAGGTTAAAAATTTGAGTATATAATAATAATCTTAATTACATGACTTATTTTCTCATTTACAAGTCAGTTTTCATGTTTACTCCCTGTATAGAAACCATTTGCCAAAACATGAAATTAATTGTTGAGGTTGGTAATGCAACACTCTTCCTCTTGCAATAGCTTTGTATTTTGAACGTTTTCCTCTTCTCGAGAGTGTTTTTAATAGATTTTTCGGTTTCTAGCAGCTTGGGTTGTGTTGGGTTCCTTCACATATAGGTCCCTCTTCACTCCCTTGCTTCTTCTTACCTTTTTTCCCATAAAAAAATTGAGGTTCAAAAAATTATGTTATTTTTATGATATATTATAATAGGTGGAGATATTTATTCATGCAATTTAAAAATAATATTATATAATTCGAATTAATATATCCAGTGTGAGTGGTTGACTATTAAATATACATTATTGTTAATTAAATTGGTCAAAATTGTGAAAATAAAAATTAAAAATCCACTTTTCTGGAGCTTGGAATTATGAATCGTGAACTAGCAGAAAGTTTGTTCCCTCTTCCATCTTGTGATTTTAATGTCTATGCAAAAAGAAATTTATAACGATGGCATACTTCTAATGGATTTTTTTTCTACTTTAAGCAAATTAATCATATAGCATTAATCAATGATAGGGACTTTAATGGAAAACTTATGCAAAAAATACATAAAATTAGTTGAGGATAGCTTTTTTTGGATTTTTTCTGTTCATACCAATTAATCTTTTTTCCATTTTCTGACCAACTTTATTTCAGTGAGAAAACTTAAACATCCAATGAAATGCATCTTCTTTAAAATCTTCATGTCTCAATCCACATAAAAATTGCTTAAACTATGTATTTTGAAGTTCCTAAAAGCTAGTGGAATAGTTATTATGTCCAGATATCAATTGAATAAGTTAAAAAGATAAAGATAAACCAGTCATTAAATAAAATGCATTTTTTATTTTATTATTTATTATTATATACAATAATATAACATATTTTGCATGAGTTTTATTTCTAATAAATGATACTATTTTAATTTATTGATATAATTACATGGACTAAAAGAAAATTTGTGGCCTGATAATCAATAGAGTGTGAATAGGGAATACTATCATATTATGTCAAGTATGGTAAATATTAATAATGGAAAATCAATGATGTACATATATAGGACAGTTTTTATTAAATGGATCTCTTTACAAATATGTATAAAAAATTCGATTACCTATTTTTCCAGATTGATATACAATAAAGTATTGTCAACATCAAACGAAAAAAAATATTATAATTTAATTAGTTTCTTAGTCAAATATTTTTGTATTGGTTGGTTGATATAGATTTTAATTCCTTTAAAACAAATTTCATGTTTCAACAATAGCACTCCATTTTTGAGACATCAATAATTATGGATCTGAGTTGTAGTTTGGTGGTCACATTATGTCGCAGTATATATAATCAACATAATTATCAGTGAATAAAATTATAAATATCTCATTTATATTGACATGTTACTTTAAGGCATAAACATCAAATACTTAAATTACATTTTTTTTATCAACGTCAAGGTCACCAAGTTTAGCTTAATAAGTTTATTTAAGACAAGTAAATTTTCCTAAACTTGATTCAAGATATCTACTGGAAAGATTCTTTCACACGTCTAATAAATGTTGTGCATAGTTGTACAAACATTATAAATGGAGTTGAATCCGTATAATTTATAAACTTATCTACATCATTTACATATCACTCTTCAGATTCACTTATATGAAATGGGTAGGTCTAATTCTGATAATTCTATAGGAACAATTAAATAAAAATATAATAGAGGAGGCTCTTTATATAGATAATGATTAAATAACATATTTTATTGTGTAATAATAAATAAAAATGATAATTACGGATTAGAATTGATCTAATGGTATGAGTGACTTGGTATCGTCAAACAAGGTATAAGGTTCGAATCTTATAAATTTATAAAATCCATACTGGGAGAGGCACCCACCATAACCAGGTTTATAACTGGATTGAACCCAGATGTAACCGGAACAAAAATTTGATGAACTGAATGGATAACAAAAAAAAAATTAAAATGATGATTAACTATATTCAAACATTTGAAGATGCACCTAAAAACTATTTTTAAAAACAATTAAAATTTCGATGCACATTACTATATTATGATATAATAAAAATGAAATATTACATTTGATATTTATTTTCATCCTTTACGTTAAAATTTCGAAAATGTTCATGAAAATAATGTTAAAAGTCGGGTGTTCAGGTGGCATGCCACTCTATGAATGCACATAGAAAATCGGGGGTATATTCTTAATTAATTTAACTTATTTTAATTTTCTCAATTTAATTTTTTTCTCGACTATCAACCTGTTCGTCGGGCAGGCCGGGCCGGGTTCGGGCCGGGCTTGGCGGACTTTTTACAAAAAATGTTAAACCAATCTCGGCCCAAGCCCGTACTTTAGAATTTCGGGCTCGGGCCGGGCTAACGAGGTCATTCCCAAGCCCGGCCCAAGCCCATGAATATTTTATTTGTTATTAATTTTTTTATTAAATTAATAGAAAAAATATAAAAAAAGTTAAAATATGTTTAAATTTTAAATATAATTACATTGTTTACTTAAAATCTTTAATATTTAGTAACATTTAT
>CATIWQ010368948.1:0-11050 GCA_949673415.1 Euphorbia schlechtendalii
ATATATATATATATATATATATATATTTATATATATATATATATATATATATATATATATATATATACATAGCACGTCCTTGAGATTGAACGAGTGATACCGACTTTCGTTTCTAAAATCAATCCTTGGTATGGAGCTATAAAATCATTTCCAAACCCATATTGATATGGCCCAAACTCTAAAGCCCAAAGGGAGAGTTTAAGAACCCAAGTAGACCTGTTCGTCGAGTGAGCTGGGCCGGATTTTAATTAGTTAGCACTCCTTACAATTCGTTTTATTAATTGCTATCTTTTTCTCTACTCTTTTCTCTATAGCATGTCCTCTTTTCCATTTCAATCGTTGACAAAATAGCTAACCCCTCGTTGTATCCTCGAGTGTGTCATAGGGATTTCTCTTGTTAAAGACAAGAGGCATAGAAATTCTAAAGTACGTGAATTTTAACTAAGTTGACACCCTGACATCAAAAGAGGGAATTTAAAAGTTAGAAAGGAAAAGGTTATACAAAATAAAAAATAAAAAATGAAAACAAATAGAAAGATCAGAATATGAAAATAATAAGCTGACATTATTACACAGAAAAATTAAAACCACGGTAACCGTATAAATTATCAAAAAAAATGATAACGGAGGATAACAACATGTGCAAAATCAATGCTTGTCAACTCCATTTCATCTGTTTTCATTTTCACTAACCACAATAAGTTTCCCGTTGAGTAATCTGGCGATAGATGATCCTGCTTCTTACAGAGATTCATGGGATATATAACTGCAAAAGATTTTGCCTTCGAGTAGCCTTTAAATATCTCAAAAGAAGAGCTCAAACAACTTCGACTCGCGTATGGTTTCCTACGGTTGAGCTCTTTGCTTTCACCCTAAGACGTTCAATAGCTTCCACCTCGAATACTAACCATCCTGCCCCGATTTTTCCTCTTTTAAGAAATGGTAGAAAAGAAACTGTTTATTTCTAATTTGAGATCATCCGTAGGTGAAAACATTAAATTAACTGGATCGATATTCACCGTCACATTCTTACATATACTGCTCCCTATGAAGATTAAAATGTCCTAATGATCAATAAAATTAATATTATACATGCATCTTAAACAAATGTCCTTGTAAATAAAAGTTAAATTATATTTACTTTGAATTGAAAAATAAATAATTTAATTTAAATGTTTAAAGTATAATTAAAAAACACTAACTTTATTAAATAAATAATTAGTTACTCTTCAAAATTAGATAGAAAATAACCTTAAAATAAAACTAAGAACTAATTGAATTTGCTCTTGTATGCTTCGAGATTTCCGAAACATGACCCCATCACGAAATCATTATTTATCATTTAGATTCTTGCCATCATTTTGTATGTTCAAATTAGTAAGTAAACTTTCAAATTTTTCCCTATACAAACAATATGTAGTTTGAGAGATGATATTTGAGTAAATGAATGTGAAAAGTTGTATAATAGCGAGCGAAAAATATGCGAAACTTCATCAAAGATTTTATATATTAAATTTTAATTTTATAATTATTTGGATGAAATATTATTTTTTAAAAAAATAAAAATATAAAGGACATATAAATAATTTAAGGACACTAGGTATATAAATGGAGATAATAACAATATTTTTAAAATAAATGAAAACAATAATAAATAGAAAGGCGAATATCATAAATGTAAAATTTAATAATTACAATAATAATTGATACAATGAATAACAATAATAATAAAAAAAAAACTTGCAATGATATCCAATAATAACAACTAAAAAGTACAATATATTTTTTGTTAAATTGTTGTTGTGATTACTACCTTAAGATTCAACAATCTGGTTGGGAAATACTAAAAAGATTAATTAGAGACCACGGATTAGTATGTATTTCTCTGGACAAACGAAAGTTTCTGGAATTTTACAGTTATTTTTCTATCATACATTTTTACTCTTGCTTTAAATTTTGAAAACTGCCCTAACTAGATATCTACGTATAGTATCAAAATTTCAACATATATTATAAAAGAAACCATACTTTATCAGCCTTGATATGCACTTGCTTGTGCCAATTGCTTGTTAACAACACATTGGGAATTAAAGATTAAATAAAACATCACAAAGCAAAAGAAATGAAAATAATTCAAACAATAGAGTTCTCGTACAACTTATTTTTAGAGAGAAGAGCGGTGGCTAGGGTTTGCTGATGTTAACAGGCTTGGTTTGACTGAAGCATAGGAGAGTAGTTCCTCGTTTTTTTCTAAATTACATATATTTTCTTCGTTCGATTGCACAAACGCTTCAATTCCTTTACCATAATTTGCATCCGCTAAAGTAATTGTACTCATATATGTAGTTTCAAGATCATTTGATAATTCCACATTTGCAAAACAAAACCACAAAGGTTTTCCCCACCCAAAATCAATCTCATAAACACTGAAATTAACCCAGCTCGTACATCCAATGAACTCAGTCTCACTATCTTCATCGGTCCGTTTGTATTTCTCATTGTCAACCTTCAACAACTCCTTACCACACCTTTTGCTCATCTTGGTCACATTTTCAATGTCTGCGCGAACCGCTTCCCTCAGATTACAAAGGAAAGTCTCTAACTCTGCGTCCTCCGTTTTGGTTTTCACTGACCAAGCGAAATTACCTACCGAGTAATTTGGCAATGGAGGGTCGAAACTCCTCCGCAAATTCACAGGATACGCAATCGCTACATGTTTCGCCTTTTGAGCTTCCTTCAAGCATTTGCAAAGAAGTGCAGTCACTACTTCGGTTCGGCTAGGGTTTCGGATATTCATTGCTTTTGCTTTAAGGCGATCGATCCCTGATGTGTCGAAAACAAACCTTGTTGCCGAGATCTTCCCTTGTTTAAGCCAAGGTAGATTAGCTGGCGATACTTCTAGCTTAGGAAAGTCATCCACAGGTGGAAACATGGTTGAACCATCAGCGAAAGGCCGGGTTGAATTATGGACTTGCTTACCCGAACAAATCGCACACCATGTTCTTAAAAACGAAATAAATGATGCACCATCCATAGCGAGGTGAGAAATCAGAAAACCGATGGAGATTCCACCGCAAGGAAAACATGTTTCTTGGACCATAAGAACATGAGATCCGGGAAAGCCGCCTTCAAACGGTGAGGATACTTGTGGCAGTAGTTTACCCAAGGATGCAAAATCGGGCTGGTTGAGGAAATCAGATAGAGAAATGTTGGAAACTCGAGCATTGGTGTAATGTAAGCCTTCATCGTTGCAGTCAATGGAAAGAGCATCTTTGATTTTTCCGGCGAGCGGGTGAAAGAGCGATAAAGTTTCCGATAAGGATTGCTTTAGGAGGAATGACTTGTATTTATAGCTAGGAGGGAAGAAAAAAACTACACAACCATAAATGGGTGGCATATGTTGATCAAATAATGAAAGTTTGTAGGTTTTGAGATGATTTGGAGTTGGTGAGCTTGGTTTTATCAACTCAACACTAATTCTTTCGAACTCCATTCTCATTTTTATTGAATTAGAGGCAGAGAAACGAATTAAAAAGAAAAGGATGAAATTTCAAACGGTGGTTTTGCAATGTATTCTATGAAAAAACGAAGCTAAATTTAATTTATAAGCCAATTGAGAATCTTCCAATTTAAAAACAATTATTGACATACATGTGGATAAAGGATATTTTCCCATCAGTTTTGGATACTTTTGTCAAAGTTATAAAATGAAATAATTTATGTGTACACGTACTTTTACTTGGAGAGAGTTCGATTTTTTTTTTGTCTCCGCTCGAACAAAATGCTAGAATTTGACACATAACATACATCATGACCAGATTGGTGCACTTTTGCATGTTAAGTTCAAGTGGTAAAACATGCATCAAACGTAAACATTTACATATATAATTGTTCTAATATTAGTGGTGCAAATGATTTTACTTTATTTTTTTTACAAAGTAATCATACTTTACCATTATAATCATATGTTCGTTAAATTTTTCATTTCCATTTAATAAAGTCTTGAACGCGGGTTTCATGTTTAGGATCTCCAGGGTGCTAACATAACTGGGGTGTCCGAAACTTAATATTTATCATCCTCGAAAATTGATATAATAACTTTATCTAAAACAAAGTCATACTTTATTATTATTTTTTTATTATCCATCTGATTTACCAGAACTTTACCCCGACTATATCCATATCTGACTCGAGCTACATGCACAACTATGGCGGCTTTGGTCGCCCATACTTTATTACTTTTAATAATACCAGCTACATGCACAACTATAGCGGCTTTGGTTGCCCATACATTATTACTTTTAATAATACCAAGTAATAATAGCAATAATAATGAATAATAATTAGTGATAATAACAATGAATAATAAACATGAATATTGATAAAGTAGTTGCAAAATAATGAATAATAATATTATTTTTGAGATACTTTTCGAATCCAACTATTAGTAAAGTGATAAACAAAAAAAATTGATATATGAATCTTAATTTAGTGGTAAAAATGAAATTGTGATTTTAAAAATTATATGTTCGAATCATGTTCATTTTATCTTTTTTGTTAAGAAAAAAATCTCATGAATCTCTTGCATATTTTTCTTTTAAAAATTTGTAAAAGATAAGGCAGGTGTGGCTCAAACTCCATTTTATTGTTTGACGAATGATAGAGCAGTGTATAATACAAAAATAAAATATCGGAAAAAGAAAAAAATTAAATTGAAGAAAAGAAAAGAAAAATTAAAGGATGGCATTGGCATACGTGTGTGGAACTGGAAATAATTTAGTTTACTGGAAAACTTGTTCGCCATTGTCGTCGAGTAGCAGAACAAGAACAAGAGGAACAATGGCAGCTACACCAATCAAGGCTGAGGCTGTCACTATTGAGAAATCTGGAGTCAAGATCGTCAGAAACCCTCCTGAGTCCAAACTCACCGAACTCGGTGTTCGTTCTTGGCCCAAGTACCTCTCTTTCTTTGCTTCCTCAATTTTCGATTCTTACTCGCTTGTGTTTCTTAATTGCGTGGATATTGTTTGAATTTCTTGTATCTATTGTTTGAATTTCAATTCAATTTCGATTCTGTTATAAGAATGTTAGGTCTAAGGTTGGATCAGTTTTCCCAAATTCAAATCAATCATGGCATGTCTAAGGTTGTATCTATTGTTTGGGCCAACTTGACTTCATTAAGAACTGTTCATACCAGCTGCCTTTATACTTTTCCATATCTGTTATAGACTTCATATGTTTTAGTTGATAACTTGATATCCTCCATTGGTATACTGTCCAAGGTTCCTGCATCAGTCAACTAACTATCCTGTGCTAATTTACTATCAACCACATCTTCACCAGAATACTTGTTCAAGGAACCTACATCTTGAGGATGTCTGAGCTTCTTAATTCTTTTTTCTTTTTCAATTTGACTTCACACCTGTTATGTTTCATGACATTACTGCATTATGTTTCTGGAATTGGCATTTTATATCCATATCATGGTGTGCTTAAGTGACTTTTGTTTACATCTTCAAGGCTGTGGAATAATGTTTTAGAACTTAGAAGTATGCAATATTCCAGCCTACATCTAAATCATTAGGGAACCATGTTAGTAATATGCTTTAGTATTTGACTCAGTCTTTAATTTAATTGCTTTTGAATAAGTCTGATATGCTTGTTGCTTAATTATAGGAGATATCTGATATTTCCTGTTTTTTTGCTATAGTTGTTAAGTAGTGATATGCCTGTATTTTTATTATAAATATTCGGCAGATAATAAGAATCATATGCTTTCAGAGTTTAATCCATTTTTTCAGCTTCATTATCATTAATTTTATATCTGTCAAAACAACACGACTTCTGACAAACTCATTCGAATATAAATCTTCTGTGCTCCATTTGGGAATTGCAATTGCCTAAAATCCACCAGATCATTAAACCAAATAGTACATCCACTGCCTTTTCCAGTAAAATCTGCAAAAGAATATGCCATTCACGAACAATTTTGTAAACATTTTTCCTTGCAGTCCCTGAGATCCATCGTCTTGTTGACCAAAGAATGTGTAGGATCAGGCAACTTTTATTTATTGTACGTCACAAATGCATCCCCCTTCTCACAATTCAACGGCTTATTGCGTTGACACCCCTCAGACCAATCTATTAAGTTCCATCCTTGTACTGATTTAGGACTGAATCTTTTCAAACATTTACAAGCTGGCAAATCATTTATACAAATTCCATAGTCACCACACAGGCCATAATTGTCAAATCGATCTCTTCGCACAATATCATAAAGTTCCCAGTTCTGTTTAACATCATTCCATGTGTACCACTCACGGTGATTAGTTGTTTGATTCATTACTATCCTTGCCATCACAGAACTGTCTTTTAGGCTGTAGATGAGATACACCTCTTTATCATTTGAAACAAATTTGTAGGTGAAAAATTGGTTAGACCTTTGTGTCTGTCCACCACTGAATTTATCGCCAATCCATGGGCCACTAGTGTGATACTTTTCTGTCCCTTTCCACATAAGTACCTCAGGATTACTCTGCAATTGCACTTCCCATCTGAATTCTCCAACAGCCGGATCTTTTGAGCTCATCCAAGAGGATAAATACCTGTTAATTCCTCTTTTCAAGTCCCAGCCTAACTTCATTCCTGGTAACAAGGTGTCACCTGGATAGTCGAAGCTTTGCCACAAGTAGATTCCTGAATCACCATCATTTTTGTTTCTTAAAACGAGATTTCCTGAGTCTAGAAGCTGCAAAACAGGATTTTGCGCATTTTTTGTCAAGTTAAGAGCTGACCAAACAGCAGTTGTATTCTGACTGATAAGCACAGGCTTGCCTGCCCTGTTTATGGTCAGCAAACCAGAAGAATCGTTGATTGGATTGTTCCGGTTGGCAACCCAGACAACAGTTCTAACTGGGATATTTCCATACCAAATTCCCAGGTAGCGTTTGGTTGAACTATCTGGAGGGAAGAAGCCCAGTTCAAAACTTCCACTTTTGGATACCAAAGTGTTGTTATCAGTTAATGGTTGGGAGGGATCAATGGTGTCGAGAGAAGCAGAGATTTTGAACAGAAAAATGAAAAGATTTGCACTGATAAATACCTGGGACAAGATATTCATTTTGAGTTTAGTGCTGATGCTTGTTGCAAGAGAAAAAATATTCATTTAAATGCAGACGAAGACTCTGTAGAAATGCAGAAATTGAATTAAGATTCCATGTGGGGTAATGCAGCTGGAATTGAAGGTTGTTGAAAATTGTTCGACAGTAATTGAATTGAAAGACTTGATTGTCCACACATGCCAGCTATTCATAGATTAAAGACATTTATAGACGAATCAGTGAATCACGACTTGATGACTCTCACAAGCAAAAAGACAAACACCTTATATGGACCATTAAATAGCTTCTTCGTACACATCTCATAATTTCATGGAAGCATCTTCCATACCAGGGCCATCTGAAGATGAAGTCATTCAATCTGAGCCACTGAAATTTATGATGAAGATATGTCAAAATATCCCAATTGGTCACATAGTGAGTTGGAGAAGATTTGGGAATGAAATAACAATATATATTCTAGTGGTACTGGTGTTTGGAAACTTGTTTTAACAATGTTTTCAAATCTACTAGTAACAACAGCCACCGAAAGGGAGAACAATATTTTAAAATTTACTAGTAACTGAGGAGTACTATTTTATTCAAGCTGATGAATCTTCACTTGATCAAAACCACAAACACTTATTTTATTCCATAAATGCACTTGTTCGGTTGTTCCTTAAAATTTGATCTGCTAAAGACAAACAAATATTATATATCAATATACTGGAAAACCACTTCATATTCATTACTACCAAATCAAAATTACATGTGGAAAGGAAATTGAAATGGTACTGTAGCACTAGAAAGGTTCATCCTTGATCCTGTTTTTAATGACAATGTAACCAAATTCCTACCAAGTAAATTAGCTATTGCTGTTGAATATTGATATTTACTTACTACACAAATATTAATTACTTCAAATTACTTTCACACCTACAGATAAAATATTTTTCATCGAGGTATCAGCAATGAGAATGACATGTCATTGGCAGACAAAGATTCAACATTGCTTGACAGAAAATTGTGCATCAAATGTAGTTTTATCCTTGAGAAAACCAGGTTCTTTTGGCTGAGGCAGCAGAATCTCACTGCTTAGCATCAATATCATAGTCGCCATGTTCGGCCTCTAATCAGCATGTTGTTGAACACATAAAAGACTAAAAACTGATGCATCACAACACCTTCCATAAATTACATGACTCATCCAACAATGAATCTGACAGATTGATACAAAAGAAGCAAACTGGTAGATAATTTGTAGGATGGAAAAAACAATATGTTACAATAATTAAACAATCATGTAGAACCAATTTAATACAAAAACTAATATATAAAGATATGATATCAACAATCGAAAACTCCTATCAATTAAATACCACATTCCTATCAGATTGTAAAACAGATGTAATAAGGTCATGTATTTAAAAATGACAAAAAACAAGAAATAACAAGTTACTACGGGTTACCTACCAGATTGTAGACATATGTAATAAGGTGATGTAATTAAAAATGACAAAAACAAGAAATAACAAGTTACTATCAGTTACCTACCAGATTGTAGACATATATAATAAGGTCATGTATTTAAAAATGACAAAAACAAGAAATAACAAGTTAATATCAGTTACCTACCAGATTCAAAACAAATGTAATAAGGTCATGTATTAAAAAATAACAAAAACGAGAAACAACAAGCTACTACCAATTACCTACCAGATTATAACAAGATAAAGAAAATTACAAGTTATTTCTAGTTACCTATCTGATTCTAACAAGATGAAGAAAATTACAAGTTACTACCAGTTACCTACCAGATTCTAACAAGATGTAGAAAATTAAAAGTTAATACCAGTTAAAAACCAGTTACCTACCAAATTCTAACTGAGTGTAGAATTAAAATACTAACAAAAATGCAAGTCAAGGTAAAAGCATGAATTACCTTCAACGGCGCAGGAACTACAGGAAATTTGTTGATAAACAAAGGATAATCTGTCAAATTAACACTTCGTAATTTACATGAAATCAAAAATTGAAAAAATATATCACTGTTGATCTTCATACAGCTAAAGCAGAAACTTGAAATTCAATTCTCAGATCTTCAAACCGATCATCAATCCTCAAGCTTTCAAACATAAGTTTTTTGAAATCATCAAAACATGAATTCAAGTTCCAAAGCAACGCAACAAAACAGGGAAAATGATCCATTCCACAGAGTTTCAAAAAAGAAAAATCAAAATCAGATGCAAAAACAATAGCTAACCTAATCAGAATTTCAACTTGAAAGAAAAAAACCTGATAGAAAGCTAGAAAACTGGAATTATGCAGAGAATTTGATAGTTGCAGAGAGCAGAGATTTTAAGAAACTTCGAACTAGTGAGAATCAGGGAGAATCAAAACAAGGAAGAGAAAATTTGATGTAGAGAAACGCGCGATGCAAAAAGAGAATGCACCTGCAACTTAAAAATACAATGTGCGTTACATGGAATGAAAACTGAAACTTAAAATTGGTTACACAATGTAAAAAATCAATTAAAGGGTATTTTTGTAAATAAGTTTCACAAATTCTACATTTTTTACAATTTCCCTTTCTGTTATTCAATTCACGGAATTATTGATTAATGGCTCTTTTCTTTTTTGATTAAACAAGATAGCCACTCAAGCTAAGAAATAACAAAACGGGAGAAAGAAACTCCAACCACATCATCTATGATGATACGGAAAACATCAGGGGGAGCCTGATGGAAAACATGACCGCCCAAAGGCAAAGAACCTGCAATGCTTGCCATTTTATCTGCCACTCTATTAGCTTCTCTGAAAACATGCTTCAAAACGACTGTCCAATCCTGAGCTAGCAAGGATTTGATCTTCATTGTTAGTCCATAGTATTCGTTGGCATTAACATGCTGCTTATTAATTGCATCGAGAACAAAAAGACTATCTGTTTCCGCAATTATCTTTTTGAATCCTTGCTCCCATGCTAGGCAAAGTCCATCCCATAATCCCCGTAATTCCGCTTTTGCAATTGAGCAACTTCCAATATTCCTTCCAAACCCCAAAATCCATCTCCCACACTCATCCCTTAAACACCCCCCAGCCGAAGCTAGAAAGTTAGATCCCCGGACTGATCCATCGGAATTAATGCAGACCCAATCAGTTGGTGGAAATTCCCAACCAATTAGCTTCCATTCTTTATTTGACATATTTCTCATTCCATCCCAATTAAATGAAGTAGCCACCTCATTCGCAAAGCCCAAAATTCTAGCGTTCAAAGAAGATTTGTTTTGTATGTCGTTATTAAAAATCAAATCATTTCTCTCCTTCCAAATGAACCAGCATGCAATGCAAAAGTAATTCCCCAGTGCTTCTGACCGTATTTGTCTCTTTCCTAGAGGTTCGCTATAAACCAATCATCTGCCTATCCTTGCAAGAAGCTGTTTAGAGCGTCAGTAGGAATTAAACTAGCCCAAGTTTTAGCTGCATAAGGGCAATCTCGTAGAACATGCGTGATACTTTCCCTTGCACCACACGCCCTTTGACAAGCATCTATCTCGGTTAGGCCTCTACGCTTCCTTTCAACATTAGTTAAAAGTTTTCCTTTAAGAACGGTCCACACGAAGGTTTTAATTCTTTCCGGCCCATTCCAATTCCAAACCCCTTTCCACAGGGGAGCCGCTTGATAATCGACATTATCATCCAAAATAGCATATGCATCCTTAACCGAGAACTTGCTATTTGTTGACCCGCTCCAGAAGCAAGCATCCCTGGACCCATCCGCAACACATATACTGGCAGCGGCAATTTGCATTAAGCAGGAGTTTGGTAATTTCCCACTAAGATATCCCCAGTTCCAATCCCCTTTGTGATCTATCAAATCAGCCACCTTTAAAAGAAGTTCTTGTTTCGGTATTGGATAAAAAGCTAGCCTTTTCAAAGGCCCTAAATCTCCCACC
>CATIWQ010368967.1:0-14585 GCA_949673415.1 Euphorbia schlechtendalii
TAACTTCAAAACCCTCCAGCATTGGCATCCTCATCAATCCATGAGTGAAAGATTTCAGCTTATCACATTGCTTCAATTTCAGAGATTCCAACGACGGCAATTCAATTTCGAAAGTCCCACTGAATAAAATTCTAAGATTGGGTATATGTTGAAGTTCCAAATGCTTTAGTCGAGGTAACACAACTGCGCCTTTTCTCTCGATTTCATCATCGGTTACAACAATTAATTCTTCCATATTCTCACATCGACTAATACATACTTTTTGTAGCTGAACCAAAAGCTTGACTAATCGATAAGAGAAAAGATATGAAACGCAACATTCTGATAAAACAAGAAGTTGCAAGTTCTTGAAGGCCGCAAGTTTTGGTGGAATTTGAAACCATATATGAACTAAGTTTGGTAAACCATGTAGCTCTAACTCTTTCAAAGCATTAAAGGCTTTAGAAGTAGCATGGTTTTCCTCGAAGAAAAATACAACTTCTACTAAATCGCAAAATGCTATTTTGAGGCTTTTCAAATTTTCAAACCAAAATATCACAAATCTGGACGGAAATACACTGTACATCTCCATATGGCTAACATCATCCTTGTTCTTGATAGCCGAAACCTTACAAATAAAAGAAACATACATTATTGACATCATAAAACAGATTTTAGGCTTAAATTTTAATTGTTAAAGCGCATCAAATCTTTACCTTTTAATTGTTAAATTGTCTCAAATCATAAAACATTTTTTAGGCTTAAATTTTAATGAAAACAATCTTACATTCATCCCCGAAAATTGAAAGATTTTCCAATGATTTCAATATAAATCTCAATATTACTTTAAATTGGAATATATATTTGAATATTAGGCTCACATTAAACTGATAAAATTCAGTATAATGTAACCATATGCTTTTACACATTTGCAAGAAAAAATTATAATAATCTAGTGATTTTGTTGCCAAGGATATTATGTGCTTTATACCTTTACATAATCAAGAACTTCAATTAATACTGTTTGTTTTGGCTAACTAGTCACGTTGAATTGTTAACATTGTTTATATGTCCCGTTTATTTTTGCTAATGATTTAATAATGTATACGCATCTGATTTAGCAAAATCAAGAAATGCAAATCAAAATCCTCAGTTTGGTAACGGTCTAAAGTATGTGTTTCTTTTGTAATGAGAAATGAAACATTGCCCTCCTTGCAAATGCATGAAACTACAATATGTGTATCACTACTCACTAGTACAATTTTTAAAAACTTTCCTCAACCTATTGAACAAGACAAATCATGCGATAAATAAACAATAATAAAGTTTAAGTTTAAATGTGTGTACCTGGTTGCTAGATATATGTTGTTGGGCAACATCCTTTTGTACATTTTCTCTGCTTGTTAAGGTTGGCGGTGAACAAATAGTTTCCTTAGCAACTGTACTTATTGATCCCTCCATGTAATTTGAGACGATCTATTAATGAGAAAATCACAATCTTCATTTATCATTGAATACTATAGTTCAGTTTCTAGACAAAACTAACAACACTATAAAAAAAATCTGGTTTTTTACCTCATTAGCTGTCATGGATATGTTCATGTCATTGCGAACCTCGTTAGTTGTGTTATCCTCGCGTACGGAAAAACTAATCAGCCGGGGAAGTGAATACAAATAAAGATTTTCAATAAAACATGGTATAATGTTCACCTCATCTTTGTAAAAAATTCCCTCCACTTCATTACAGTCAAGTATCTCTATCCTTGTTAGTGTCAATCCTCTAACAACTGATAGTGGAAACACATATTTCAGTTTAGGACAGAACCTTATGCTTATTTGACTCAAGTTCGAAAACCACAGTACATTTTTCCAACTTTCAGGGCATATTTCTCTCAAATTGGATAACATTTATAAATGCAAACACTCCAACTTCCTGAAAAAACAAGCACCACCTCCTTGTATTATTGGATTTTCTGTTCTATCAGCTACATATTCCAGTTCATCACATTCGGAAACAATCATCTTCTCTAAATTTGGGAAGCCATTGTCTACTAACTGGCAGATGACATTCTTCAAATTTTGTATTCGTGCCAAGTTCAAGTCTTCGGTTCTACTCAACAGATCACAAATACCACTCTCTTTGATATCACACACTTCACCTGTGAGTTGCAACACATTTACTGAAGATTTTCCAAATGGTTGATATAAAACATTATTTGGAATCAGAATCTTAAACAATCTAATGTTTTTGAATATTAGTGACCTTTTAGGCAAAATTGAAGCTTTCGGTACGCAAATTTGTAATGCATTAAGCGAAAGAAATGCTATCTCAGTTAGACTTGCATTGATTCTCTCTCCATCATCTATTTCACTAATATCTGAATTAGTTCTCTCTTCATCGTCACAAACTCCTTGTTCCTCTGATTCCAATTCATCATAATCATCGTAGTTTATAACCTTGCATCCCCAGTTTCTGAAGTTCGATGGCAAGTACAACTCTTCTAGTTTCAACAATCTTGACAATATACCTGGTGGGATATATGCAATGTTCATTCTTCTCAAGTCAAGCAACATCAGATTCTCTAGTTGTCCAATTTCCCTTGGAATTTCTGTGAAACTTAAGACAGAAATTGAAAGAAATTTCAAATTTAATAGACCTCCAATCCAGGACATATCTTCAAACTTAGGCATTTTAAGATGCAATGTTGTAAGACTCCTCAACACGCCAAGGGATTGTGGTAGTGATGAGACGTCCAACGATAGAACACGAAGCTCTTTCATTCCTTCAAAAAAGTTAATAGGAATGCTTTGCGAATCTTCCCTGTATTGAAGATGCAGAAGAGAAATCTTTGGACATTCCAAATGAATAGGGTGCTCATTGACTTTCTTAAGCACAATTTTAAGTCCATAGAAATCTTTATACACATTTGACTCTGGCCACTTGCCTACTATGATCTCACGGGATAATAGAAATGGATAATTTGAGGCAATCGATATTGCTAAATCATAAGCACCCTCTAGCATTGTTGCATACTGATAGTGAGGTCCATCATTCTCGTGAGAAAGCCCGATTTTGGCAACAACTGCTTTACGAGCATAATTTTTACCATTAATGAACGAAATGGTGTCATGGATTCTAGATCTAGCTGCAAAGATGTCGTGCACATCTTTAAACAAGTCTAAGCTTATCGTGTATGCAACTATATCTTCAATTGGTATTCTAGAACCATCAGGAAAGATGATACATAGCAAAAGAAATAGCTCTGCTTCTGTCGGCCAGGATCTAGACTTGTACCTAAGTGAAGGTAAGAAATTCAAGGTACCTGCCAAATCATTTGATTTTGACTTTAGATGTTGCCATATACTGTGGAACTTGCTTGTCAATGCATTGGTAGATGAGTCACCATGCTCACTTACAACATGCTTTCTCATTTGAGTCAAACCTGCATAGTTAAATCAAGTGCCTATCATCATCAATTATTATTCACAAAACTAACCAAGAAAATTTTAACTTTTGATCAGTCAATTAACCTAGTTACAAAGACTTTACCAAGGTTGAACAAGAAGCCAATTTGACTAGTTCTCACTTTTCACTTCAGCTTCAGCTCACACAAAATAATTAATTAATCTTCCTCCTCACCTCAAATTCATCCAGTGGCTGAATAGACAATACAATAGAATGAAAAAGAGAAATATTAAGGAGAAACTAATAATTTCACTTTCAATCACATGGATTGAGAGGGAAGCACATACGAATTCCATGATTTTTCCTTGATGATATTGCCTAAGATTAAATTTTCATTGAGTCTATGCTCAAAGTTCAAACCACCATTAGAGTAGCTAAATCGGAGAATTAACCCAAACAAAAGGAACGGTTTACCATGTTCGAAAGAAAGACCAACCAGGGAAGTCGCAGATCACAAATTAAAACAAATACAAAATTTAGGATTAGGATTTTACCTTGCTTATATTCTGCTTCTGCGTCGAATAGATTACTCAGCAAAATCAAGCTTTCACTGAAAATACATGATGCGTTGACTATAATTAATGGCGAAAGAAATGAGAAGAGAACAATGAAATGATCAATATAAAAGAAATGGTTGCTTGGGTTGGGAAGATTTTGACGAAGTCTTTTCCCGCGCTTGCAAAGAAGAAACACAAGTCTACCTTATTTTAAAAGATTAAAATTCATTTTCATTAAAATTAATAATAAAATTAATTTGCGGCGGATCATTTGCGACGAGTGCTTCTACTCCGTCATGAATTCTCTGTCGCGAAAAAAGAATTATTTGACCAAGAAACAGGGGTTAATGGTTCATTGCGAATGCTTTGAACATTCGCGACAAACCACCACCTAGTGAGGATAGGTGTGCATTTGGTCGAAATCAAATTAAATTTAACCGAATCGAATTAACAGAAAATCAAATAAGGAAAATATTGTTACTCGAATCAAACTAAATAAGGTTCAAAACCGAATTAATCAAACCGAAATAAATTATTCGATTTGGTTAAAAATCGAATTAAACTGAAATTTTAAATTAATTAACAAAAATTTCAAATTCTAACACTTAAAATATAAAATGTACATCCAATATAAGTATTACAATGGATTAAATGACTTACTAGGGACACATAAAAGAATAATTTTATTATATGTTTATATATATTTCGGTTCGATTCGGTTATTATGATTTTTTCTACACAAAAACCGAACCATACCGAATAATCGAAATATCAACATTATACAAACCGAACCAAGCTGAATTTTTAAAATAACCAAACCAAATTAATATTTCGATTTGATTCGATAATTCGATTACCAAACCATTTGCACACCCCAAACTCGAGGGTAAGGTGATTTTGTCTTTTTTTAAGGGCTGTGACAACTGTTAGTGTAAAGATTTGCTTAGTTGATTTGAAGGGATGATAACTTTACAAATGGAAGCAATAAAAGCTAAATTTGCTCAGCTGGCATTTTGACCTATTATTCAAATATTTAACCATAATTTTCAATGTTAAATGATAATTTTGACAGTTATGTTAGTGAAATGACTAGTTAATAGGTATATATACCAAAATATAAACATTGTAGTAAAGTTAATGAGCTATTAAAGATTTTCTTTTTTTTTTGTATATTTTTATATGATTTTTTTTACATGTTAGTTTAATTAGCACTTAAGCTTTATCAATATTTTATGAGTCAAGTAATATGTAAAACATCTCGTAAGCCTTTTGGTGGCCTTCACACTTTCTCTACTTAAGGTTGATTTTCTAATTATTACTAAAATGGTAGATTTCAGGATGTTACAATGAGCAAAATAAGCACGCCTAAGTTCAATTTAGCTATTTAAGTAACATGTTCATATTGGTACAAAATGGTAATAAATGTTACTATTTTATAATAAAATTATGTAATACTAAAATTTAAATATAAAATTAGCAGGGTCATATTAATATATTAGATAGATAATTATGAATTCTAGCCGCAACTGAAAAACACTTTACTATTTTATAAAAAAAAAATCAAAACTTATAACTACTACTCTATCTATCTAATCTATATTAAATGTTTATTTAGATTTTTTGATTTTAATTCTTTTCATTTGAAAATTTTAACAACTTAATCATATTTTTCTGACTTACTAATAGTGATGAAATTGTAAATTTATAGTTAATAAAGAAAAATAATTTTAACATATATCATAGAGAATAAAATAATTATTTTAAATTTTAATGGTGTAATTAATATTTATTGAGCAACTATAAAATGCGTGCCTGGCTGTTATGTCTCGTTGCTACCCTCCGTTAGGGTTTTTCTCAGTCTACACTCTGTTCAGTACTCGCCGCCGCAATGGTAACTATTCCTCTCTCTTTCAACGTTTTTGTCTTTAATCATGAATATTTTTGGATGGCTAATGTTCCTGTTCATTCTTATATCCTAACATTTTCATGTTGATTTCAACAATTATTTTTGTCAATTTCAATCTCGGTTTTTTTAACTTGATCATATAGAAATATGCCGCAGTTGACATTCTTCATTTTTGAGCTGTTTTTATCTGCTTGCAGGCACCTAAAAGAGGCTTAAAGGCTGCAGCATCGTCGAAGAAGAAACCTGTAAGTAATGCCTGTTCATCTGATTGATTGGTGCTTGTATTCTTTCTGAGATTATAACTGATTTGCGGTATTCACTCGATAATTTTCCAGGAAAAGGTTGTGAACCCGTTGTTCGAGAAGCGGCCTAAGCAGTTTGGAATTGGCGGTGCATTGCCGCCTAAAAAGGATTTGACTAGATTTGTCAAGTGGCCTCATGTTGTTCGTATTCAAAGGCAAAGAAGGATCCTGAAACAACGTCTCAAGGTTCCCCCTGCCATTAACCAGTTTACAAAAACATTAGATAAGAACCTTGGTAAGTCTTAGTTATTTATTGCTATTCTGGAATTTCATGTCTGATAATGCTTCTTTGATCGTTGAATTAGAAAGGATCGAAAATTGATGCTGTCATCTTTTTTATGTCGAATATTGTTTGTTCGTTTAGCATTTGTAGTCCGAATTAATGCATGTTATATGGACCATAGTAGTCAAGGCGCTGAGGTGCACTCAAGGCGCAAGGCCGCGCCTTGAGCTTTTTGGTCACCCAGGCGTGCCTTGGGGCGCTCTAGGCGCAAAATTTAGCCTAAAACCCCTAAAGGCGCAATGGCTCGCCCGAGAGCCTAGTCGCGTCTAGGCGCATCTTAGGCGCGCCTTTGCTACTATGATATAGACCAATACTTTGACATGAGAAAAACATCATAGCATAGGAATATTAGTCTAATAGCAGATCAAACTACACAGTAACCCTTATCAAATGTGTTAATTAGTATCTTTTTTGTGGTAATTATGTTTATCGACCCCGCCTAGCGTGGATTAATGCTTGGTTGATTAATTGATTGAATCTTACATTAGTTTCTTAACAACAACAATATATTAAGTAGAAAGCTAGATCATTATTAACAATTTGTTTAAATTGTTCATGTGATTGTTTAGTTTAGTCTCTGTATAACTGAGAATCAATTGGAAGTTTGATGGATTTTATACCTGATGGTGTGATGAATCAAACGTCTCTTTAGGATGCTATGTTGATATAGTGTTTGAAGTTTCAGCATCTAGTTGGTCTAGAGAATAAGACATGATATTGTTTTGTATACAGCGACACAGCTCTTCAAGTTGTTGCTGAAATATAGACCTGAGGACAAGGCGGCTAAGAAGGAAAGGCTTCTTCAAAGGGCACAAGCTGAAGCTGAGGGGAAAACTGTGGAATCAAAGAAGCCTATTGTTGTTAAATACGGTCTAAACCATGTTACTTACCTTATTGAGCAGGTATGCATTTCATTCCCAGCTCTTTACTTTCACATGTACCTGACAAAGTACCATGGTCAAATTTGGCAATCAATTATTCTTTTGTATAGGGAATAATTTATTTATTTATATGTTTAGAGTTCAGATATTGGATTGGTTGCGTTTAACTATCATCTTCCCTGTTGTTTATCTTTGTCAAATTATTGTTTAATTAACTATTTGACTCCTCGCTCGCATCCATCATTTATTTATTTATATGTCTAGTGTTCTAACGGAACTCCGCCTTGGCTTTGTAGAACAAAGCACAATTGGTCGTAATAGCGCATGATGTCGACCCAATCGAGCTGGTCGTATGGTTGCCTGCTTTGTGCCGCAAGATGGAAGTCCCTTATGCAATTGTGAAGGGCAAGTCCAGGCTAGGAGCGGTGAATTTTCTGCTCTTACACATTTTGAATTGATTCTTGTAAGAGTGTTGTTTGGAAATTAATATTTCACGGTTTCTTGAATTTCTCCGCTTTTGTTGAATCAGATTGTCCACCAAAAAACAGCTGTGGCTTTATGCATCACTTCCGTAAAGAACGAAGATAAGTTGGAATTTTCCAAAATTTTGGAGGCAGTCAAGGTAATACATTTCAGTTTCTGGTGTTAAATGTTTTGGTTATTTTATTCACAAGTTTTTTTTATATGATGATGCATATAATAGTAGAAGATCCTCGAATAACTACTGTTTTTCCAAATACTGATTGAAGATTGCTTACTAGATAACTGTTTTATAAAATGCAGGCCAATTTTAATGATAAGTTCGATGAGCACCGAAAGAAGTGGGGTGGTGGCATTATGGGCTCCAAGTCTCAGGCTAAGACCAAAGCTAAGGAAAGAGTCTTAGCCAAAGAGGCTGCTCAGAGAATGAACTGAGTTTGCTAGCAGCTGCCGTAAAAATAACTCTGGTGCTGAAGTTTGCATATTCATTGTTTTTTTATTACAAATTCTATATTCATAGAGTTTATGTTTGTCGTGGGATGTTTCACATTTGTTGTTTTCATACTAAAAACTGAGGGTGTCAATTCTATCTATTTCGTTGCTAGTGCAAGCCGAAATTTCACCACCATCAGTTAACTGTTAAAAACAGATAGGTTTTTTTTTACTTTTGTCTGAATTCTTATACTAGATGGATTATTATTTAGTAACCACTTTTCGCTTGAGTGATTCACTATCAGAAAGATGAGCACATTAATCCTCTAGTGCATTTCATATTTTTGACGTGGCTACTTTTACATGGCCACATTGGTTTCGAATGTATTCTTCTGTTGTTATAGTTATCTTGTTATGGTCAACTTTCGGGTTCATTGCATTCACTTCTTGGACCCCTTGTTTGTTTGCAGGAAAATGGTGCAAAAAAAATTAACAATTTTTCTGCTTTGGTCATAATATTTTACGGTAATATTTTCGATCATCGCACATTACCAATATATCCCAAAAAAATCCAATTAGTAAGTGTTTTAAAAAGTGCTAAGCTGGAGCTAGGCATAGGTGGAGTCTAGGCGCGTTTGGGTGAGGTTTAGGTGAATTTACATATAAGTAGCGGTGAACTTTCAAAAAAACATTTGTTAGGCAATAAGTATTTTAATATTAATCATGTTAAACTTTAGAAGTAAGTTGTAATTGTTTATACGTATCATAATACAAGAAATGGAAAAAACTTTTTGATAAATATTACAAGTTTTTAAAAATCTCATCCAGAAGCTGACCAACGCCTAAAGCTGCCATGCCCACATAGGTATGCCTAGAGCCGCCTTATCGGTCAATCCATCTAAGACCGCCTGATTAGGAAAACTCGTGATGTTCTAAAAAATCCCGCCTAGGTTGATTATTAAAACACTAATTAGTAATGAAGCGAAGGCAACAATAAAAACAATAACTATGTTTTGATTTGTTCTGCACGCAGCAAAATTTATATAATGGATCAAGCAGCAGAAAAAAAAACCTCGCAATGAGTTGAAACGTCCAAGTTTAATCATTCATACAAATTCAAAAGGTTGGTATTGACTTTAAGTGTATGGAGTTTAAGAACAAGTTTGGTATCTTAATTCCTCATTGCTTTGACGTTTCCTTACTCTAACACCTCATTCTATTCCCTTCCTAAGGGGAGAAATAGCTATTCCATTAGTTATATGATAACTAGGAATAACTATTTCATCCCGACGACGAGCTCTTGGTAAATACTCTTTTTTTATTCATTTTTCTCCTATTCCACGGAATAACTATTCCAACAACCAAACAAGACCTAAATGTTACTATGTTCATCATCATGTATCATTCATATGTCTAACCTCTGCAAAAGCTCCATCCCCTTGTGTATTCTTAATGCAGAGACTAATTATTATTAAGCATTACAATTAGGGATGTAAATGACCTAACCCATTTTTTAACAGCTCGTTGTTCGGCTAAATAACAGCTCGACTCAACTCGATTTATAAAATTAACAGTTTATGAACATAATTTTTAGCTCGAACTATAAACGAACCGAACATTAACAAACCATAGCTCAGCTTGTGAACAAACTCAATTAAAGACTATCGAACAAAGCTCACGATAAATGTTCGTCAATTTATTTTGCATAATATAATAGAATGAACTCTTATAAAAAAAATCAAACAATAAACAATAAGAAATACCCACTAAAAACAAAGCACGTGCCCAAACAAGAAAAACATTGATGGGCGGGGAGCACAGCAAGTTATCAATTCAAGATAGCTACATGTTGAAAATTTAAAAAAATGGTCCATTAATAGGAAGACATACAGCTCAATAAATAGGTCATATTAAAG
Organism: Euphorbia schlechtendalii; assembly: GCA_949673415.1. Lineage (NCBI taxonomy): Eukaryota > Viridiplantae > Streptophyta > Magnoliopsida > Malpighiales > Euphorbiaceae > Euphorbia > Euphorbia schlechtendalii. The sequence goes on from CATIWQ010368967.1 coordinate 10,143, forward strand.
TCATCCTATTGGTTAAATCCATATAAATAATTGATAATGATGCTAATCATGTTATATCTTCATAATCATTCAATTAAAAACCACCAGTTTAATAGTAAAATAGAGTGAATCATGAACAAATAACCACCAATCAAAGCACTTTCTATACAATCAATTAGAATATAACTTGATTAAGCATCTTATCTCAACTACTAATTCAAAGAACCAGAACAAAAAATGCAATGAACATAAAAGATAATGGGACCAAACCAGCATTGTATAATTTTGAACTGTGTATAGCAAGATAATATTGAAAACAGTAAGAGAATACCAAATGGAACAAACAACCCAATAGTCCCATGTCTCTCTACTGTCCCTACATCACCATCACACCGATTTTAACTAATTAATACTCCCCACAAAAAACTTCCACAAACCAAAAAAATTTGGGGGACTGAGATATAATCGCTATTATCCTCATAAAGGCTGACATTAAAAGCATAGAGAAAAAACCCGGAAAAAAAAACTAATAAAAAAAACATACTGGATAAAAGATAACCATTTGCTAAACAAGAGCTAGGTTTATCAAGAAACAAACTACTGGGCAAGAAAGGAGACTAACAGAGAAGGAGAGGAATGGAGTAAAATGTGGGTTTGAATGCACATTTTACAGCTTTACCCCTCAAAGTCTGTTCACCGACCGCCGCTTGGGCAATCCCTTGCAAAATGACCAGAGTCTCCACAGTTGAAGCAGTTTCCACCGCCTCCTCCGCCGTACCTACCGCCTCCGCCTCCGCCTTGGCCTTGTGAGCAATCCCTAGCCATGTGCCCTGACTCACCGCAAGAATAACAGCCGCCGCCTCCTCCACCACCGGATCTGCCTCCTCTGCCACCACCTCCATATCCGCCGCCGCCTCCTCCATATCCACCGCCGCCGCCTCCATATCCACCACCTCCATAGCCTCCTCCACCGTAACCTCCACCGCCGTAACCACCTCCCGAGCTACGACCGCCTCTTCCGCCGCCAGATCCACCGCTACGAGTTCCTTGAACAGGATTTCCACCAGGTCCTGTGACATCTACAGCCTTGGTACGGCCATCATCGGATTGCTCAATCTGAAACTCGACCTCTTCATTCTCACCGAGGCTGCGGAAGCCCTCCGATTGGATCGACGACTGGTGAACGAAGAGGTCATCGCTACCATCGTCGGGGGTTATGAACCCGAAGCCTTTCTGGTCATTGAACCACTTCACCTTCCCGGTCAATCTCTCGCCGCTCATCTTCGCCGCCGAAAAGTAAAACCCTAGAAACTGAAAAACCTCACAAAAGAAACGCTTGAGAGAGAGCCTCTCTCTATTCGCTGGTTGATTTAGGGCGTCACAGACGAGGCTCATATTTATAGTGGAAATAGTAAGAGTGCCACGTCCTCTTCTTTTAACCCAGGGTGGTGTGCCACGATCTGGTTGGTTCGTTTGAATAACCGAAACAACAAAATCGTAAAAAATGAAAAACGAAACCCAACTGAAGCATAACCAAGTCGAATTATTTGGCTTATTTAACCAAATTATTTTCTTCTTAAAATAAAAAAATGTGTTTATGCTATCTAGACCTGTTCGTCACACTGGTTTGAGTCGTGTTTTATCGGGTTTTTGAAAAATGCTCACATTTTAAAAAGTCGGTCGCGGATCAAGCTTACGAGGTCATTCTCAAACTTGGCTCATATGTCCATTATTATTTTTAGTTTGATGGAGTAAAATTAAAATGTCAAATTTTAAAAAAAATAAAATGTCAAATTTTAAACAAATATGTCTAAATATTACCTATATATACATTTTTCAGAGTTTAGTGTATAATGATATTTATTGTGGCTAAATTTTAAAATTATTATATACTCAAATCTAAAAATCTAAAATAATTTTTAAATATAATATATAAATTTATGTAAAATTAAATTATTATTCGTCGGATCAGATTTGAATATTTATACAAAACCAAACCAGACCCATAGAACTCCGGACTTAGTTAAAAAGTGAGCATCCAAACCGAGCCAGTGACAGATGTAGTGTTTTCTCTCAACACTCTCATCACATATCTTAGCTTATTATATCTTAAATTCTTATAAACTATTGTTATAATCTAAAAGCTATGAAGAATTCATGCATACTTCATAGATGTATATATAAAAAAAAAATCAAATGAATCGGTTTAGGCAAGGAACATCTATTGTTTGATTAAAATATGATTATAAATTTTAAAAATTATAAGAAAATGAAAAATCTCTGAAATTTAGAAATTATGGATGTATATTATTATAATGTTTAATGTATTAAAACACCATTTATAAAGTCACTATTCATAAGGAAATATTATTTTTATTAATCTTGCTAACTAGATACTGTTAAACTCTTTGGAAAAAATAATTTGAATAACCTTTTTATAAACAGTGATATTTGAATAACATTTCAACACTTCTCTCCAAAAACAAAATTTTCAAAAGATTGTACTTTGGAAGTAGTTAAGATAAATTCATAAAAGTGTTCGGATAACATGGAAATAGGCGCCTGCACTTGTCTGAGTAAGAAAATGAATATTTATTCTTGTTTGATTTTTTTTGTGTTTCTTTTTAAAAAGCAGTTTATTTTATTTGACTAACTTTTTTAAAACCTTCTTATTGGATAGCAGGACTTGGATTGGATTCGACCGATTTTTTACTATAAACATTAGCCAAAACTCAATTCAATTACATACTTTGAAATTTCGAATTTTCATTGAGCTTCAATCTGATTTATAAGGTCATTCTAAACTCGATCAAAGTCCATTAATATTATTTTGTTATAAATTTTTCTATTAAAATAAATATAAAAAACAAAATTATTAAAAAAAATTTAAATTTTAATTAATTACATTATTCACATCAAATTTTTAGTATGTAGTGCTAACATTTATTGTTGTCAAGTATGCACATTTAATATAACAAAGTATAAAAGTTCAAAATAATTATAAATTTAATATATAAATATATGGTAAATAAATAAAATTATTCATCAGGTCAACCTCCAACTGGGTTTGGGTATTTATATAAAAAGCAAGTTCGATTCATAAAATTTCACCTCGATCGAGCTTTTTAAATGAATGTCCAAACCCAGCTCATCGAAGCATGCTCATGATCTAAGGAGCTCTACTTCTTACAAGAAATATTTCATTTTGTCATTATTTAACCGTTAAAAAATTTCTATAACTATGATTTGAATCAATAATAGTCATAATAAAAATGATACAGAGAAAATAAATTATGTACAATATTGTATAAAATGAAATGATTATGTCGGTCTTTCATTTTAAATTTTCTTGATAGACTTTTATTTTGAACTTTGAGGGTTTATGACTTGTTTAACAATAATCATAATTTATTTTATACAATAAAATAAACATGACTTGTACAAATTTAAAACATGTTTTTTATCTTATTGTTAAACAAGTCATAAACCCTCAAAGTTTACAAGTCATAAACCCTCAAATAAACATGAATATTTATTTACAAGAAGATTGTCCACTTCTTCCAATTGCTAGAACGTGGTTTAATCATCGTAAGGAGAGTGATTGGGTGTGAATATTTGTATACATGGAGGCCGCAAAAGTGGCAACAATTATGTAATTAAATTTGTACTTATATTTTAATATTATGAACTTTGTATTTTATTGTGTTCATGGAATTTATCAATCATAAAATATATTTCCGTAGTTAAATTTTATATTTTCAGTTAAAAAATCGGAAATAAAATTTTTTTCCTCCCTTAGCTCGGCTGGAATTTTATTCCGGCCAGCCAAATGGCCGCCCGAAATACTATTCTGGCCAAATGTAATTCTGGCCGGAATTACCTTTGGCCGAAATTTAATTTCGGCCATGATAGAGCTAAGTCGGAATTTTATTTCGGCTTTTAACTGGTTTGGCCAATATACAGTCGTAGGATTTTCAATTCCGGCGAGAGGTGAAAAAAAAAATTTTTTTGGTTTCAGGGGTATTTTTATTTTTTGAACGGGCGACGCGAATTAAAAACGGGTAACGCGTAGTAACTTCCATAAAAATTGATATGTATCAGGACGTTTTTATCCGTTAGGTTTTATATTTAAATCTCAAAGAACGTGGAATTCACTGAACTGAGTCAAAGTTTTTAAAAATAAGATCTCTTTTTGGTAATTTATTTTAAATTGAACCATCAAGTTCTTTGTTTTTTTATTGTCAAATTGTACATTTTACAAGTGACAAGCCACATGACATTTGACTGGTTCACTGCCTTTTATGTAGCAAAAAAGCAAAAAAAAAATCTCAGCAATAATATCTTATGTTTCTTGTTCTTAATTGTTTTTAGAAAATCTTTCTAGCCCGTGATTATCATTATCATGCAAAAATGACTAAAGTTCTTTTATAAAAAACAAATTCAGAGTTTTCAAGAAATCAGGTT
>CATIWQ010368970.1:0-15716 GCA_949673415.1 Euphorbia schlechtendalii
ACCTTAATTTTCAAGTATTAAATGAAAATTGAATGTGAAAATAATTATTAAATTAATTTAAAATTAATTAAAATTTATATTTCGGTTTTCGGTTCGGTTCTCGGTTTATTTGATTTTTTTCCCAAAAATCGAGAACCGAACCGTAAACCAAATTATTCATATATATGGACCAAGAACCGAACTAAATTAATTTGATTCGATTCGATTCAGTCCGGTCCGATCCGGTTCTCCGATTCGGTTCAGTTTTATTGGTTCTTTGCTCTCCCCTAAGTGAAGCCGTGATTGACAATGAACAAAATCCATTTAGAGAAGGGGATTCTGACATGGAAGTCCTTCTTCAAGAATGCAATGCTCCCAACAAATAATTTTCAATTTTTCCAATGGACCAGACAATAAGGCCATTTGAGAATGGGTCAATTTTGCCGCACCACAAAACTTTTACGCCGACTTCATTTTGACTTATTATTTATAGGTTTGACTTTATACTGTGTGACTGATTTATATTTTCTCTCTAATTATTTTTAAAAATCAAACGATTGACAAAATGTTTTATAGTTACTATACTAAGCATGTAAAACAAAAACAGTTTCACCATTCTAGCCAACTTTTATTAAATAAATAAAAATCATATAAGTTGGTGTGTTAATCTCGTAAAATAACTATAACTTTATCTTTTATCGTTGGATGAGTAATATTAAATTTGATTCAGCGGTAGAAAATCGTACGAAACATTTAACTAATAAACATAAGTTTGTTTTATATTCAAGATAAAAAAAAAGTTGAAACCAGGTACTAATATGTGTAGATTTTTAAGTTTTTATGTTAATTTGAGAAATCAAATTCGTTTTTTGAAACTAAGAATAGACAGCATGCCACGATGTCTCTTTAAATAACAAAATCATGTGTTGGTTGGCTCCCTTTTCGCAATGCCCAAATCTGGACAGTATTATCATAAATAAAGCATATATATATATATATATATTTGACATATTCATTAAACAACTAATCTTTATCCGATATATGATATTATTAATTAATTAATTAATTAATTATGGTCATGTACATACTATTGTTCACACTTGGTACTTTTAATGATATCTTTGTTTTGATAGATTTATCAAAACTTTATCATTTCAAGCTAGACTGTTCGCGGGCCGGCCGGGTTCTGTTTTCATGGATCGGATTTGGGCACGCATTTTTTAAAAAAATCCAGCCTGAGCCCAAGCCCAAGCCCGTCAAAGCCCGAAAATTTATGGGTTGGACTTGATTTTTATATAAATACTCAAGCCCAGCCCGATGAATAATTTTATTTATTTATTATATATTTATATATTAAATTTATTATTATTTTAATATTTTATATTTTATCTTATTAAATTTTTATATTTGGTTACGATAAATGTTACTAAATATTAAAGATTTTAAGTAAACAATGCAATTATATTTAAAATTTAAACATATTTTGACTTTTTTTTATATTTTTTCTATTAATTTAATAAAAAAACTTATAACAGAAAAATATTCATGGACTTGGGCCGGGCTTGGAATGACCTTGTTAGCCCAGCCTGAGTCCGAATTTCTAAAATACGGGTATGGGTTAACGTTTTTCGTAAAAAGCCTGCCAAGCCCGGCCCGAACCCAGCCCAGGCTGCCCCGACGAACATGTCTATTTCAGGCTACTAAACTTAATTTGAAAGCCATATTTCGACCTGGACGTTTTTGGGATGCCCCTAATAACCAACGAATGGCAAGTGCTGGCACCTCAGGTCGGTATGGAAAAATATAGTAACTTTATCAAAATAAAAGTCACTGCAATTTTCTTCATCACATGAATGTAAATATAAAATATTACTAAGATGTTTCTCCATTCACTTTACATTTATATTGGAATCATATAAAAGAACATGATATTTACTAGTAATAAACTTCCAACATATATAATTATGATGGATTAATGTACAAGTTTTTTTATAATGAAACTCATGTCGAGAAAATCGAACTCGGATTTTATTAAAGAAAAAAGGAAACTATAAAACAAAAAAAATTAATAATAAAATAAAAGTAAGAAGAGTTACTAATTGTAGTGATTTTGCAGTGTGAGAAAATCAAGGCACTGATTCAAGGTATAGATTTGTTAGAAAGGAAAGGTATTTTTTGAGGTCAGCATTTATCATCATCTCCCAGTCAAAAGGAAACAATCATTGTACACAATTTCATTGTACACAATTTCAGGATTACAGAGTAGGAGTAATGTAAATTACAGTTATTACTTTCCATGTATTTACAGCCTGCTATAGTATAAATAGAGACCTTGTATGTGCTGTTTTGAACACACAGGAATACAATTCAGTTTATAATCCTTCACATATATAGCTAATGTTTAACAGATTTTTGTTTAATTAATTAATCTTGCTAGCAGCAAACTCATTCTACAGAAAGGCAAAACTTAGATGATTCTTTTTCTTGAAATCCACACATGCTTCTTTGCATATCCAATATTAGACCTTCTTGTGGGCTGGATTCGAGCCGGACCTAATTAGGTCTAGTTAAAAAATTAGTAATCCAAACCAAACCCAAACTATACAAAATATAGTTTGAGTTCGAATCAGGCCAGGTTTTTGTATAATAAACAAATTCAAAAACCTGGCTCACAAACCTATTAATTTTAAAAGAAATTACAGAATATTTTTACTACAAAAATATTAAACTTTAACATAGACTACTAAATCAAATTTAACTCAACAGTCTCAGCTATGAAGCTTCGATAGTAATCCATTTTAGCGTCAAATCTAAAAAAGAAAGTAAGAAATGTAATGAACAAAGGTTTGCATTATTTTATGTTTATAAAACCAAGCAAATAAAGCCAAGCAAACAATTAATTCTCGATGACCACTGGTTATATTGATAACAGTAATTACTACTACTTTGATAATTACTAATTGCATCGGTAATTACACTATTATGGCTAATTATGAATTACTTTTATTAAATATAAATACATACTCCAAACTCATAATTAATATTAATAATTAATATAATGTCAAACGGGTCAGGTTTGAGTATTGATATTAAAATCAAACACAACTCGTACATTGATCAGTCTAATATAGATTCAGGCGGAACTGAACATATTTTATAAATTGTATGTCCAAACTCATGGACCGATTCCAAAGACCTACTGATTGTTGCCCAGATCTAATCCAACATCAAATCAAGATTAATTTTAATTATATTTAATTAAAAAATTAAAGATGAGTTCAATATATAATAATAAAAGAGAGTCAACGACCAGTCCTGAGCTTGTCTTCTCATGTAATGAAACTTCCTCAAAATGGAGTAGGTGACAATCGCTGCAAACTGCAACATTAATTATCGCTGTAAAACTTTTTATACTAATTATCTTAAACCCACTCAACTCACTACTTCGCTAATTAAGTCCGTGCAATTGAGTGGGATGATCATGTATCAATTCCTAGTTCCTTCAAAATTTTCTGACAATTAAAAGAAATAGAAAATAGCTCCACACTCAAACAACTTGAATGAGAAATCTCTAAAAGTCAAAATTTTGTTAAGACATTGGTAACCTTTAAACCCAGTTATTTATGATATGATACATTTAATAATAAACATGTCCATATTTATTGATCAGAGTGATATAAATTGTCATGTAGTATATGGTATTAATAGAAAATAACTAGATTTATATCTCATTAGAAGGTTTAAGGTATCGAGAGGTATTTCAAGTTGTCTCAAAAATTCCATTGTCTTACTGAACTTTCAAAATTATCTCGTAGCTATCTCAACTATAAAAAAAGCACCACTTTGCTTTCTAAATGTCATGTGTCCGCTTCTGATTGGAGTGAGAAAATAAAAAAAATGTCATCAGTGAAAAGTCAAACTAACCAGAAGATGACGCGTGGCATTTAGGGAGCAAAGTGATGCATTTTTTTAAACAAAACACATTTCTATAATGGTTTAATGCATCGACACTCCCCTGAACTTGTTCAAAAAGGGCTGTTGCCACCCTGAACTTTCAAATGTGACAGACAGCTCCTTGTACTTGTCTAAAACGTGTCACTCTAGCTCCTCGTAAAAATATCGACTTCAAGAATAAGAAGATGAACACGACGGGTCAAGAATCGATACAATATTATGATTAATTGAAGAAAAATTTAGCATAGAAATGAAGTTTTGAAGAAAATGACAAACATATATTAAGGATTTTGAATTGTAAGAATACGAATGGTATGGATTTTTTACATTCATTTTCTATTCCACCAACATACTTTACACGCATGTATTTTGATGGTCATTTACGTAGAGGTTAGCAAAAGAGGTAAAGTGTGATATGTTTTAGACAAGTACAGGGAGTTATCTGTCACATTTTAAAGTTCAGGGTGATAATGACCCTTTTTGGACAAGTTCAGGGAGTGTAAATGCATCAAGCCTAAAATCAAATATGTCTAAGTTTGGAGCTAATACTTAAGGACATGTACTCAATATTTAGCAAAAATCAAGTGGCCGATTGCGATATTCATGAATAATTCAGGGACTAACTATGTGCTCCAATTTGTAATTAAAGACCCTTAAACATGTGCATTAATTATAATAATGTGACTTGAAATCATTTTATAAATACATGTTGTGGGTTTATAAAGGAACAATACTGTTCCCTTCCATGTGGCCTTTCCTTAATATCTCCCCTCCCTCTCTCTCTCTCTAGTTCTTCCATTAATACCTTTTCTTCTGATCTTCTTCCCCATCCTCTCTCCCTCTCTAAAAAAAGTCAAGATTTTTTATACTTTTCAAGAACAAAAAACCAAATCCACTAACACAGTTTCTCGATTCGATTTTGTTTTATGTCTGAAATTCCTGAGAGAAAAAACATGTCTACTCCTTCTTCATCTTCATCCTTTTGGTTGGCTTCTCATACAAAGCTTAAATTTTTCACTCGCATCAGAAGATTTTTACAGTCCAAAACAGCACAGAAGAACAATAAGGTAATAACAACAGCTATGGCAGAAAACGAAGAAGGAGAGGAAGTTATTGATGGAGAAAGTGAAATTAGTGAAAATGATTGTTCAGTTTTATTACAGAGATCAGTCAAAAAACTTCATTTTGGGAATTGGGAAGAAAAGGAAACTGCAGCCATTGAAATTGGTAGACTAGCTAAAGATGATGTCAGAACTAGAAAACTGATGGCAGAGCTTGGTGTTATTCCGGTGTTGGTTGGGATGGTGGAATCGGAATTGTCCCACCGCCGGCGAGTTGCCATCAAGGCTTTGATTGAGCTTGCTAATGGAACTTACACGTAAGTATATTTGTAAATTGTTTTTACGTTTGGAATTAATGTGGTAAAAAGTTCACATATAAATGCATTAGAAAGTAAAATCATGTAAAAAACCCGGAGTAAATTGCGCTATCCTATCACAAATTCTCAAGTTATTTATAGGATACGAGTTACATGCCATTAAATTTGAAGTTAAAATATTGCATTTTTTTTCAAATTAGTTTTCTTTTAATGTCAGTTTGAAGCTGTTATCTAATACCTTCCATACGTTTTATTAAAAATATGGTAGAAAACATATATTTGGAAAAGTAATTCGAGGTGGGAAAAGCATGTAGTTAATTTTGAATTATTATATTTCAACTAATTAAGTTTGCTTTTTGGCACTTTCCACTTTCTTTCTTGTATGTCAGCAATAGTATTTGGGGATAATTAAGTGACCATATGGCATTTACAGAAATTAATAAGCAAGTTGTTATTAAGTAGTCATAGGTCCATAAACGAGTTTGGCAGCCACATCTTCATATTTATTTGTTTACTCAATATTCAAAATTCAACTTTGAAAATATTGCCATTTTTCTACCAATCTTGATTTTCTGTTTGTACAGGCGTCAAAAGGTCCACCCTTTGTCCATCAGCAAAATTTTGAATTTCAAGCAATTAGAATTATTATTCTCTATAGGAGTTGTTGCTTTGAGTGCTTCATGCTCTGATTTCTATATAATATTCTCATTACAAGTTGACAACAAACTTTACTTTACTTAAACTAGGAGCAGAAATATTCAAAGAGTAACTGATAAATCTCCAACAGAAACAATAAAATTGCGTGGTCCAATTCAATAAAAGGGATGTGCTTAATATTTAGTTGGATGTGTTACAGCTAGGCAAGTGAGAATAAATTGTTAGTTAAAAATAGCATTCTCAACAACTAGGCCTATGCCATTTTCCTTTCAAATCCTCCATAAGAAGTTGTATCATTCAATTGGCCTCTACTTTAGTAGAGCTTCTTCACATTTCTCTTTCTGGGTTATGTCCCAGTTTCAGAATTATTTTGGCTCTTTATTATTGTCCTTTTTTTTCTGAAATTTATTCTCCACATCATTGACTTGTTAATTATTTTAACTAATAAATAAAATGCGAGTTTGGGTTTATTGTCGGTTGTTTTCGGCAAGCTTTTTCAGAAAATTTGGGGAAGTTGATGAATGCAAATTTTAGATTGAAAAGTTACGCCAAACACTTCTTAAGTAGATTAAGAGGAGGAGTTGAAGTCTTTTTCATAGCAGGTTTTTGAGCAATTGAAATATATAGTATAAATTGACTTATAAGTATTAAAAATTATTAAAAGATTAAAAAATGACATGGAGAGGAGAGGAACTTTTTGCGCAGGTAAGGGGGATATTTTTTTTGGATTATTTTTTTAGGAGTAAGTGTTAGGATTCGAACGCTGATCACCTTATCCACTTTGTGGATGTATCACTCAGACTATGTCCAATTGATATGTTGAGAGAATATTAATATTTTACTCTATCAACTCTTAATTAATGCTATAAGTTTTACCAAAATAATAGTAATATGATGTTAGAGGACCCTGAACGCTGTTGAGTTGTTAACGCGATCACCTGCAACCACAAATGCCCGTTAGATAGGCTCGGTCGAGGTTTCGACGAAGCCTCTCCGATACTCAAGTTAGTACAAGGGTGGAAGTCTGATTGATAGAGCATTGATGTGTGTTTAAAATACGTACCCGAGCAACTCCTGAGGAATTAGTAAATATAGTACTTCCAGATCATACCATAACCGTTCCTATCCTGTAAGGAGGTTGTGCAGTAATTGCTACCATGATGCGCTAACCGCTCTCATGGTGCAGTAACCGCTCTTGCACACTAAGCCTAGAATAACAGCAGGCGTTATTCCCTGATGTCTAAGCCTCTTGGGCTTTGAGTGGATCTCATGGGTTGTGGGCCATGAGGTGGGCTGTTATCATGATATAAGCTATAAAATCAACTTATAAATTTTAACTTATAAGTCTTTTATACGTAAACATCGGTAGCTATCCTTGTTATTAAGTAAAAAAACGTTCAAGGTTATAAGCACTTGAGTGGTTACTTACCACTAAATTAATTTGTGATTAAGAGAAAACCTAGAAAGGACAATGACGTTCATGAATGAACATTTTGTCTTAATCTAATGATACATGGCAACTAAATAATCAGATTTAAGATTTTGTATACAAAATTGTATTCGATTCACTGTGAATTTTTAAGCAATAAACATTCATTTGTAGACCTTCACCTTCCAACTGCCCACATCTGCATATGGGAATCTCATTGACTTCCTTTGCCACGAATTTATTTTTATTTGTTTTGGCTGCATCATGTATAATTATTATTTGATTGGTAGACTTAATTAATCAACATTTTTGTGTATTTAATTTTTTTCAGGAACAAAGCACTAATGGTGGAAGCAGGAATATTCTCAAAACTGCCCAAGAATATCAATGCTGCAGAAGAATTAAAAATCAATGAATTTGCTGAACTAATTTTATCATTATCATCCTTATCAAGCACTCAATTCCCACTTACCACGTCCGAAATTCTACCATTTTTGGTTCAAATCCTTCAATCAAACTCGACAATCGAAGCCAAAGAATCGAGTTTAGGCACACTATACAACATCTCATCCGTGTTAGAAAATGCAGGGCCATTGGTCTCTAACGGTGTAGTCCAAACTCTAATGAGAGTTGTTTCGGTGAAGACATTAGCAGAAAAAGCACTTGCTACATTAGGCCATTTAGTGGTGACATTAATGGGGAAAAAGGCAATGGAAAATAACCCAATGGTACCTGAAAGTTTGATTGAGATATTAACATGGGAAGATAAGCCCAAATGCCAAGAATTATCAGCATATATATTGATGATCATGGCGTACCAGAGCTCTTTGCAGCGCGAAAAAATGGCGAAATCGGGGATTGTTCCGGTACTACTTGAGCTGGCATTGTTAGGGACTGAGTTAGCTCAAAAGAGAACATTGAAGCTTTTGCAATGGTTTAAAGATGAGAGGGAAACAAGAATGGGTCCACATTCAGGCCCACAAACAGGGAGAATAGCAATGGGCTCACCTTTGAGCCCGAAAGCGAGTGAAGAAGGGAAGATGATGATGAAGAATTTGGTGAAGCAAAGTTTGTATAAGAATATGGAAATGATAACAAGAAGAGCTAATAGTGGTTTAGGAGAGAGTTCAAAGCTAAAGTCTTTGGTTATAAGTACAAGTTCTAAAAGCTTGCCATATTGAATTGTGGGCGAGTTTGACTGATATGCAAATTGGGTATGTTTAAGGTACTTTTTGGGATTATTGACAAGTTTGATGTATGCAAATTGCATGTGGTTTATTTGTTGATTTAGTTGTTTTGAGAAAGAAATCAACTCCTTGTGGAGTAAAATGCATTTCTTGTGCAGCATAGCTCAATTGTATATGTTCAGTATTGTAAAAGAGAAATTTTAAATGTTAAAAAATAACTGAATTGTTATTTTCTCGAACAAAAATCTCACTAATAAATAAATATTTTTGATTGTTTAATCTCTCAACAACCGAAGCAATAACACTTCTCTAAGATTCCGCTCCCACCGAACAATTTTGCAACCATCCCTGGGGACAGTTCATTATATTATTGAAAAAATATTCTTCCCTCATAAAGAGAGGCATGAAAGAAAGCTCTGAAAGAAAATAAAAAAACACCACGCTTTTAATAAAAACAAATGTTATAATAGCACTGTACTTTTAGTTTTCGTTGTTTTCACCGTGTTCGTATATCCACAAATCGGATTCTGTGAGGTCCAGCTAGAGTTTTGGGTTCAATGTGTGATAAAAGATGTTTGAAATTTTAATAATATTTAAACAACAAACTTTTAGAATGAAAAGCGTACATAATATTTGCCAAATTTATTTTTCCAAAACACAATTTCAGTGTATGAAATAGGGGAAATTATGGAAATGCGCACAAAATTTTTTTTTTTATTTATGCTTTTATACGAAAAAAATGATACATTTTGCTTTTATGGAAAAAACTTTTGTTATTTTTTTTGTGTGAAATTTTTTCAAAATTACGGTTTTACGATATGATCTTATACCTGGTATAAGACTATAGTCTTATACATGGTATAGGATTATAGTCTTATATCTAGTATAAGATTATAATCTTATACAAGGTATAAGGCATTCAAACGATGATTTCTGTGAGTATTTTAAAAGTGATTGCGAAAAAATTGAAAAATAGTTTGTATAAAGACCTTATACCACTTATATACCAGGTTCAAAAAGCGGCCTTATACTATAGGTATACCAGGTATAAGACCAGACTGTGAAAAACATAATTTTGAAACTTTTTCCGTACAAAAACAACATATTTTTTTATATAAAAATATAAATATAATTCTCTTACATATAAAACAAAATAAAAATTAAATTTTCTATAAATATTAATAATGAGCCATCAAAACCTTATCCAAATCACATGAGCCTAATGGCTGCAACTTGCAAAGTAAAACAAGGCCCAGGCCCAAATATGATAGGGACGGGACGGTACGTAATTACAAGAACCAGTGTGCTTGAGCACAATTACAGGCTACTAATGGGGTAACAATGTAAATATGACAACTTTGGTGGAAATTTTTGTATTCGAGGAAAAAATCAGTTATATAGGTTTTTGCTATAAAAATCAAAACAGTAGCATCGAATTAGAGCATCATCTTCTTCTTCAATTGCGCGGCTAGGTTTTCTTCTCCTTCCTTTCTTATATCCTTTCTCTACTATCTATCTCGATGGATTTCAGCAAGAAGCGGAAAACAGAAGAGAACGGCACTCCAATTGCTCTTACAGGCGTCTCCGCTCTCTCCCCAGAGGACATTCACAAGTTAATCGAGCCTTTTACCAAGGATCAGCTTCTCGAAATCGTTCGAACCGCCGCCACTCGTCATCCCGACGTCCTTGACTCCGTCCGGACTCTTGCCGACGGCGACACCACCCTTCGCAAACTTTTTATCCGAGGTCTTTCCTCCGAGACTACAAGTGAGACTATCCGCTCTCTGTTTTCTTCTTATGGTGAGCTTGAGGAAGCTATTGTAATTTTTGATAAGAATACTGGGAAATCTAAGGGATTTGGGTTTATTACTTTTAAACATGTCGACGGTGCTCTAATTGCACTGAAGGAGCCTAGTAAGAAAATAGATGGGAGAATGACTGTTACTCAGTTGGCCTCTGCCGGTCTAGCTAACTCAGGTGGTAGTAGTAGTGATGTTTCTTTGAGAAAAATTTATGTTGGGAATGTTCCGTATGATATTCCGTCGGAGAGATTGTTAGGGTTTTTCTTGTCTTATGGTGAGGTTGAAGAGGGACCGCTAGGGTTTGATAAGGTGACTGGTAAATCAAAGGGATTTGCTTTTATAATCTATAAAACAGAAGAGGGTGCAAGGGCAGCGATCGCTGATCCTATGAAGATGATTGATGGCCATCAAGTTGTCTGTAAAATGGCTGCTGATAACAAGAAGGTTAAGACTCAAGGTGGGGTAAACAATGATAATGCACCGCCGCAACCTCAGGCACCTCCTCCTCAACAAACACAATCTTCTATGCCCGGGTCTCAATATGGTGTGCCGAGCAACATGCCTCCATATGGGGGTTATTCCAGTATGGGTGGTAATGGATATGGAATGAACTCTTCGATGCCTGGTTCAATGGGTGCTGGAGGTTATGGTGCCCCATATGGGGCTTCACAGTATGGAGGGTCAAATTCTGGTGACTTTGGAGGAATGAACAACCCTGGGAATTCGATGTACAGGATGCCTCAGAATTCAGCTGGGATAGGTTCAGGCGGATATCCAGATAGTGGACCATATGGGCTCTCTCAGCAGCATCAGCCATCATCTATGCCCCCTAGAGTTCCGCCTGGAGGGATGTATCAAGGCATGCCACCATATTATTGAGGTAATGATGGTTGGTTCCTTAGATTTACTCAATTATATATTATTTTTGTGGGCTAACTAACCTGTTTGAGTAGGTCTAATCTGTTTTTTTTATGTTGGTTAAGTTGTGTCTTTTTTTACATGCAAGTGGTTTTGCATATCTGCATCTCTCATGTTATTGACTTTCTCTTGCTGAATTCTATTTTCCTCTTGTGAATTTATTTAAAAATAAAGCCTTTTACTGTTTCATTGAAGTCCTTTTTTACAAGTCCTTTCATTAATATCGGAAATTCCTGTCTTATATAGATAGAACTCTCCTGAGTATTTCCTACTTAGCTTCACGTTCAAGTTTCTTGATTATATTGTATGTTCTTGTGAAAGATCTGTTGGTTTTTCTTATGTTTGTCTGTTAATCGCCAGCTACTTGTTCAGTTGGTGGACATCTTTGTTTGTCTGTGCATTCTTATTCTCACTGTGGCATGTTGGTTTATGTTTTCCTACAAAGTTACTGGTGCATGCTATTCTTTTTTCCTTTTTAATATTCCACACTAAAGTGATATGCCTGTGTAGTTTTCCTTTTAAATTCATTATGTTTTATAGTTTAGCTTGTGATGTGAAGTGTTGCGGAAGCTAAAGTTGTGTTCTTGATTTACTGATCAGTTTCACCAATTCAAATGGTTTATTAATCACAAAGATTGATGTTTTCTCCAGTTCTGCAGTTTGAAATAGACTTGTAAGACAGAGAGCATGAATCAATTATTTTCCACATTTAGTGTTTCATTGAAAATTGTTACACTTAACCGCAATCACTTCTTTGCTTTAGCTTTACATACAACATGTCTTCTATTATGATTTTGTTGGTTCTTTGGAACTTGTAATTGGAATATGATTTGGACATATAGATTGCGATTTCCTTTGTGATTGTAGTTGTTAGAATAGGGTTGGCATTGCATATTGAAAGTTTGTAACTTTGTTGAAGTTTTGATTGTCAAAGGTCAGAGGCTGGTTCTAGTTATGATGTGGCTTTTGAGTGACGAATTCAGCTTCTTTACTTTGCAGTGTTTCTGTTTTACATGTTTCAAATTGTATATGTTTTGTGATCTGATGAATGTTTGGTTCAGGTGTGAGAGCTTCTTGGGCACAAATGCTTTAAAGTGTTGTCCTGATTTGGTGAATTCAGAGAATGAAATCTGTGGTTTAATTGTCTGGACTGCTGTGCTTTAGTTGCTGCTTCTCTTCTTCTACTTCCATATGCATGGTTGGGTTATCTGTTCAAATTTCTGTTGAGATAGTGTTACTCTAGGTACTTTCTCTTTTAAAGGATTGTAGAACTTTTGTGGATATCTGGAATATATATTGTTGTTAGTTTGCTGGAAGTTGGAATTCTTGTTTCCTGCCTACTCTGTGTTTCCTGCTATTCATATGCAACAGGCTCTATTTTTGAAATCGCTTGTCTCCTTTTTATAGTTGGAAACTTACTGTTAAATTGTGTTTTGGTAATGTTTATTTGTTCATTGTTTTGGTGGACACATAGCATGCCTGCAAAATACCAAAATTGCTGTGTGGCAGACATTAATTTGTATGTGGATAGTCTTGGTCTTCAATCACATTATGCTATCTTCGCATCTCTTTGAAATGAACGTCACTTCCATAATTCACCGTCCCACCAGAGGAATGAACCGTCAATAACTCATTGCTAGATTAAATCCTCAAGGAAGTTAATAAATAGTGTGACCTATAATAGCACAGGCATTTTCCATGTGGTGTAGACAACTGGAAAATTTTTTAAAAGTTGTTATTTGAGTTCAATTTGATTATATGAGTCTCAAGATGTCGCAATGTTACCTCAAATCCAATGCACTTTTTCTCCCTGCTTTAATTCATTTTCAGCTTAAAGTTGGTATCCATGACTAATCTTGTTATGGTAATTGAAAGATAAGCGTTTGCATTGCATTTCTCTTGAGCTTGTTGCTTTATACCCAGTACGTTCTAAACTAATTTTCTGTTAAGGCAACAATGATTTCTTGACTTTCAAGCTAATAGATTTGGCAGAAATATTAGTCCTTAGATTTGCTGTTTTGAGAACACTGCTTTTCCAAATATGGTCCTTCACTGCGAAAATGTTTCTAGTTCTGCACTGCAAAACTGTTCCTAATTCTTCTTCTCGTGTACATGTTTCATTAATTTTCCAACCTCACAAGGTATCTAATTTGTATCAAATTTTGTAACCTGGCCTGGGGAGCCTTTAATCTGTTGTCGCTCCCTTTCTTAATATGGAGGTTTTTTTGAGTTAACATCTGAATGTGCTTCAGCAGTAGGCTCTGGATATTTTTGTATAAACTTGAATGGAACTTATAAATCGTTTTTCTGTCATGATCATTATCCGTTCTCGTCATAACTTCCTTTTGCCCTAGTTAAAAATATATCTGGAGAGATTCTGTCAATGCTTTACTCAGTGAACAATTGTTAATAAAATGGTAGAGCTTGCTGGTGATACAATTTGATATTGAAATGGAGTTATTATAACTTGTTTTAGTTATATCATAAATGCATGACGGAATAAGCAAAGGTTTCACGAAGGTAGAATTGGGATTTAGATGGCTGGGCGTTGGTGCTGTTGAGATGCTTGATTGTTTGTTTTGTTCCTTGCTTTGAGAATGTGTTTTAGGAATTCTTTTTGAATAAAGTTTATATTCTGCTCCTTCCTGAGGGAATCGAATTGGTAGGCCGATGTGCTCTTTTAAAAGATGACATCCACTATATGGGAATTTCTTGAGCATGTTCTGTCATTGTTTATGCCGCCGGCCAAATTTTGTGGTGTTACTTTTTCTTTTTCCCCTTTTTGTTTGGTAGTTCTGATAATTTGTTTGGGATTATTCCACCTTGAAATCATATATCACCATCAATCCATTTGTTCGGCCTGTGGAGGAAAGCAAGAGAAGCAGCATTATTTCGTCTGGGTTTTATAAGATGAAGATTTCTTTGTGCAAGAGTTGGCTTCTTTTCGTTATTCTAGCCCTATTTGGTAGGGTTAATTCTGGATTGTAAAGTCGTGATCTCGTTGAATATTATGTATTATTAACAGAACAACTATAACAATTGTTAAACGTGTAAGAGAATTTGTTGCCTAGAAATGGAGTCAGAAATTGATACTTACAAATTACCATAATACGGGAAAATAACCCATCATCGATTCTCCCGACGAAAGCAAAATTTATGGTATTAAATGAAGTTAAGTGTTTGATACTTCATAAGTTTCCCTAATGGTCTGAAACAAATAAAATTGTTTAAGGTGGGATTGAAAGAATTCAATTTAATTGAATTTATTTTGACAAATTTTCTTGTTTGAAATTAAGCATTACAAACAAATATTGAAAGAATTCAAATTATGTAAGATTTGAATTTTTGTGAATGCAGGAAATAAAATTATTGTAAAAAGTTGTAGGATTTCAAAGGAATTAATTTAAGGGGATTTTATGCATTTACAACTAAATGTTCAAATAATTATGACCCATGCAATATGCCGTTTTTTGAAAGCTCATTTTCCTATTTCCCATGTTTTATTATACGTGTAATAGAAATAAGAATTTCAAAACCTAACAAATTCCAAACTGCTCTGATTTTACACAACCACTACTGACAGATTTCTCAACCTCGGCGATCGTTAATTTTGAGCCTATGGCTCTCATAGTCAATTCAGAGCTAAAACGATCATCCTCTACCTCGGTGGCGATGGTTTGTTGGTTTTTCTGAGTATCTCGGGAAAGAAAACTAAACTATTGAAGAGGAAAATCTTTGTTAAGAAGGTTTGTGACTTTGTTTTATAGATTTTTCTAAATCTCTATATATTTTTTTCTGAGATTTGATTTTGTGATTTTCAGATCTCTCTTTTTCATTGATTTGATTTTGTTCAGCCTCCGTAAATTATAATGCATTGCATAATCTTCCATAAACATTATGATGGTCTAGTCTCTTCCACTCACTGCTTTCATTCTTCCTCTCCTAGTTTGTCCACTGCTACTAACTCATTGTTGGTAATATATCATATATAATTTTTATGTTTAATCACTCTGCGATTAGTTTTCATTTCTTTTTGCATTGATATGTTAAATTGGAATTCATATGGTCATTATTCCTATAAGAATAAGTTGTTTACTGTGTTGTTTGTTGTGATTCTCGAAGAATTTTTTTAGTTCATCTTGAATTTGGTGCTAGAACGATTGTTAATTTCCAATTGCATTTTATAAATACAAAATTTCAATATCTAAGAACTACTAGTGGTGAGCTTTGGACAAATCAATGGTGAAAACTTAAAGCATCTAGGCTTGATACAACATAGTAGCTTCTGGATATTTTATAATCTTTGCCAATCCAAAATACAAGTTAATTTGATTATAATTTAAGTGCGGGACGTAGTTTGTTTTAGTTAGTGCCTAGATGATTGCATAAAATGAAATATATTGAGTATTTAT
>CATIWQ010369008.1:0-14196 GCA_949673415.1 Euphorbia schlechtendalii
TAGTTGTGTTGAGGAAGAAGTGGATGTGTTGGTGTGAGTGGTGATTTAGTGAAGGAAGTGGTGGTGGTGATGATGGTGAACGAAGGAGGTGATGGTGGTCGTGATGGAGATAATAGGGTGGAGGAAGTGATGAATGTGTTGGTGTATGTGGAAGAAATGGTGGTGGCGATGGTGAAGGGAGGGATGGTGTCCGGATGGAGGTGGTGGTGGTGGTGGTGGCAGCCAGTGGGTGAAGGAGGTGATGGATATGTTGATGTGGGTGGAAGAAGTGGTGGTGATAATAGTGGAGGAAGTGAGGTAGAAAAGTAAGTGAAAATGTTTTCTCATCTTTTTTATGGGAAACATTTTCCATTATTTACATTACATTTACATGTTAACTTGCATAATATTTTCCTTTGACTTATTTTACAAATTAAACAAACGCAGTAAAATTCAGAAAATATTTTCATGCACAAGATTTTCCTATAAACAAATAAGGCCTTAGTATAAACACACACTACAATTCCGATATAACATTGTTAAACCAAACCCGAAACATAAGATTGAATCACAATTCGAGTTAAAAGTTGAAGTTAATCTTCTACAATTCGAAATAGTTGTTGAAAAGTAAGAAAACTAATTAAATTAAACGGTTCAATAAATCTATCAATTTACGAGCATATGTCATAATCTTCAGTTGTGTGTTGGTTCAAGTACTTGAATATCGGTTCTTGGGATTTTTGGGTTAACAAGGAGAGACGTGTTTGGTTGATTTGGTGGGATGCCGGTTTATTGCATGATAAAAATGTGTCTTGCTCTATTACGAATAGTTCTTATTGGGATATCAATATAATTCAGGAATCATAGGCCAATTATATTTTTAGATAAATATTTATTACTTCATCAATATAATGAAATTTCATATTGATTATTGAAAATTTTAATAGAATTATTGTTATTATTTTAATAGTTTTTATGCGCTTTTAAGTTATATCGTTTCGAGTGTTTTGAATGGTAAATTCTTGACATCTTCTTTACTTTTACTTTTAGTTTGACTGGTCATAATGATTATCATTCATGAGCTGTTTGATTGGATGATATTACGATGATATATTAATATTCATCTAATTTGGGTTATATCACATGTAAAAATAACTTGAGTGTAAAAGATGAAAAAGACAATTAGATTTTAAAAATCAGCTGATAAATATATTATAAAAATGAAAGCAGATTCCAATTAATATTTGGTAGTAGCATGTTTAATATTGATTGAGGAAAAAAAGCATGTCATAAGTAGAGAAAAGAAAAGTTGAACCGCTCGTGCCGTGGACACAATGAACAATGATTATTGGTTAGGACTTAGGCTTCCCTACATTATAAAATACAATTAATGCATTTGGTAGATAATAGTATAAAGTTTTTTTTATGACTAGCTTACCTTTCCCAAACGACAAAATAACCTTTTATTTTTCCCCAAGACTGGTTTTTTTTTTTTTTTGTCATAGCTCAAACATAGACAAAATTAATTGTAGAAAACAATACTATCACTATCTTTAATAAGGGAATTAATTTCGTAATTACTCTTTTCATTTTAAAATAATTATTTTTCAAAATTTTATAAAAATTTAAAAGTAAAATCGTTTTTGGAATAAATAAATTTCAAAAATTTCGTTAATATTCTCCTCAATTTTAAACATCTTATCTATTTTACTCTTATTTAATGTACATTAAAATTGATAAAAAGAAAATAAAATATCTAATTAACTTCAAAACTATAAAAATTATAAAAATAAATAAATATTTTAATTATTTTAATTAATATGATCTTGATATTAATATTAATAAATAAATTTAAAATGACAATCATTTTGAAACGCTAGAAAACTATTCATGCTATCATCACCCCCAACAACCTTAATTATGTTTTCTCTTTATGTTTTCTCTTTAGGGGAGCTAAACAATAAGATAGCAATTAAAGCATTAATTCTCTATGCCCCACCATGTAATGTTAATTAATTTCTAAGAGAATGATAATAAATTCGACTTAACTACGTTGATCTACGATTTAAAATCTTATTAAAACTGCTTGTAATTTGATGTTTAAATATTCGTTCTGACATAAAAAAATGTCAAAGTTGAAAATTTGTTTTAAAGAAGACTTTAGCAAATTTGAGCTTCATGATTGATATTTAATACACATTTTGCAAAAATATTTTCATTTTTTCACATCATATATCTTTCTAATTAATGCCTGTTTAACTAGATTTAATGCCTATTAAATGCATATATCTAATTTTATTGCAACAACTTAAATAACGGATCATTGAAAGTTGATGATTTAAGCATAATTAAAAAAACATGTTCATGTTCCAAGATGACAATATTGATACTTCACGTTGTATATTTTGTTAGATGAACACATCATGCAATAAAATTGAATAAATTATTCACTAAATAGATGAAAATTGGATAGGTCAAACATCAAATATACAATTTCAATATAAATATTATGAAAAAGCATTAAATTATAAAATGGAAACTAAAAAGTTTTTTATATTTTTTTTATTTAAGTTTGTTTATATAGGTTTTATATTGCTACACAAAATTGTGTCGGAAATATATACAGGATATGTTAACATGTAAAAGAAATTTGTTTAATTATTAAATTTTATTATGTTGAATATTATCATTGTTGTTGGTAGTATTTTTTATTGTAACTATAATTGAATAACTATTTCTTATCTTCTTATAGCAAATTAAGAAAAGCAAAAGAAGCAATTTATCGGAAACCAAACACCCACATAAGTTCACGTACTCTTTAAGCAAAGTCTATATCAATATAGAGCTTAGAATTTTTGATACTTATACTAAACTCAAATGATGATTTGACAAATTTGAGAATAACAATCAAAAGCAATCGCACATGTCTGTTATAAATATAATTGTTCCTTGTTACATAATAATAATAATAATTAAATGTATAAATTTTCGGACTACGAATGCAAAAATATAATCATTGTGCTTTTAAAATGTATATAACATAATTTATAGCTATCATTATTATAATTAAACAAAGAGTATACAAGTGTAAAAAACAAATATATTGATGCAACACCTTTGTCAAATATTCCATAATTATGGAGAAGCGAAATGGAGAACAAAATAAAATATACACAGCTGAGGGATGCGAATCCTAGGAAATAAATAATAAATTGTGTAGTATTTAAATTTTATTCTTGGTGATATATAAACATTAAAGAAAACGGTCAATTCCCTTATTACTTTGTTTTATTTTCTTTTTTGCAAAGTAATGACTACTTCGCTATCCACTACCATTAATTTAATAGAACGAAATAATATTTAAGCAATCATATAAAATCTACGAAACAAACTTGTAGGCTGTAAAATGATATGTTGTTTACTTTGTTTAAAAATTTTTTTTTGTATGTTTTGGTAGGTTTTTAATGGATGAAGGTGACCTTGATTGGCAATCCTTTAGGAAAATCCACAAAAGGGTAAGCAAAAGCTTGATCATTATCTGCTAATTCCCAGTTGAATTTCAAAACCAAATGATGAATGAAAATTGCCATTTCCAGTTTCGCCAATTCTGATCCTGCACATAGTCTTGGTCCTCCCCCAAATGCCATGAAGCTGCTATGATTCATCTTTCCACTATTATTCTGCAGTCAATATCAATCGATTACATTTTACGAGGTGTTGATCAATTGATGTGACTAAACTCCTAAAAAAAGTATATAAAAAATTAATCGAATGATATTCCATATATACTCGTTTGAATACATAGATACATCCAGACAAATTCAATCCACTTCATTTGATAGATTATATACTGATAGGAGAAGGCCTCCAATTTTTGTTGCTTCTTTTAATGTTTTCTTCCAAGTACGACAGAAAATTGCACATGATAGTAACTGGTAAGAATTGAAAATTGGAAATTTCAAAATGATGGGATGGTCAACTTTGTTACTATTCATTTTTCCAATCTACATGTCTTTTCTGTTTCTAATCATGTATATTCATTCATTAAAACAATGCAATTTAATGGTCTCTGCTTCATTCATGTACTAACCATTGAACGTGCTAAATTTGACCATTTAGAGTTTTAGTGGGCTTATTTGCGCCCGCTTGAATTTGATAACGATTTTCTCAGAAATTTTAGAAAACTTAGTACCGTGAAATATTTTCGGCAGTTAGAGAGAGATTCATGTATTTTTAGTGTAAATGTAAGTTTACTCAATCCAAGACTAGAAAAGATTTTTTAAATTTCAACTTTGATAAATTTGTAGATTTTAATCAATTTTAACCATTTACCTAATTATAATGGTTGAGATTTAATTTCACTGTAAATTCCAAATACAATTAAAATTCAATTTTAATGGCAGGGGAAGTAATGTAGGCCCACGTTCCAAAGGCAGATGCAAATGGGGGGCAATTGTGATTCATAAAAATGGCATTGGGTGAAGAAATAAGAAGGAGAAACATAACATAACACAGCATTCTAATGTATTGAATGAATGGGACAGTTGAGTTCTAATTCATTAAAACGGAATGCATTCATTCTTTTCTCATTAACTCTTATCTTGATTCTAGTGCCCCTTTATTCAAATCCTCTGTGTTGCTATCCTTATGTTTGTCCCCCCAATAAAAAAATATCCCGTGTCAATTTTTAATATATTTTAATTACCCCAATAAAAAAATGTTTCGTGTTAATTTTTATTATATTTTAATTAAAAGAGTAGGAGAGAGAAATTAATAATTATTAAAATATAATAAAAATTGACACAGATCATTTTTTTATTAGAAGGAAAGGCATGAAAACACCAATCGGGAACATAGAATTTTTTCCCCTTCTCAGTAACCATTTTTCCTTTTCAATTTCCACCGATGTCAATAAATGCATTCAATTTACTGCAAATAAGTTGTAGTAGTAAAAGAAAAGTTCAATGCTTCTACATCCAGTGAATTTGTTTAAGATGAATTATTGCAATCCTAAACTTTGAAATGTGATCGATAGTCTCCCTTATTTATTTAAAATGCCACTTTACCCTCGTCGTCACGTGTCAGTTTGATTGGTTTGACTTTTCAAAAATGTTATTTTTTTTATTTTTTTCTCTCCAACCAGAAGCTGACACGTGATAATAAAAGGATAGACTGGTGCATTTCAGTTAAGTTCAAAGGGATATCCGGCCTTTTTTAAAGTTGTGGATGACTATAGCTCATTTTGAATAAATTCAAAGGGGGTATAAATACGTTAAACCCGGAAAAAAAAAAGGTAAAAGTGGGAAAGGAGGAAAGCATACCCATCGCCAAGGATTGAAGAGTTGAGGTTGTTCAAAATGGGTATTGTCCAAATGCACCGCTGATATCACTGGCAACACTTTCCACCCTTTTGGAATGTCGTACCCTTTATATTGCACATCTTTTATTGTTTTCCTATGCAAAAACCTCACTACGTTCCCTAGTCTCAGCGTTTCATTGATAACCTTCATTTACACAACCAATATAAAATATGAACACAAAACATTCCACATGTCTAAGTTGTAAGTTCTACCAAATATTTAATATTCAGGACTTGTTGAATTTGGCATTTTTTCCGACTGCCCCGGAACTTTCAATTGTTTCTTAAAACCCCTTAAATTTGGCAAAAAAAATACACTGGTTTA
This sequence comes from Euphorbia schlechtendalii, assembly GCA_949673415.1. NCBI lineage: Eukaryota > Viridiplantae > Streptophyta > Magnoliopsida > Malpighiales > Euphorbiaceae > Euphorbia > Euphorbia schlechtendalii. The sequence continues at coordinate 5,664 of CATIWQ010369008.1, forward strand.
CCTTAGAGGGTGTATAAATCATTAAAAATAATATTTTTGAAAAGTTAAACCAACCATAAGCTTAAAAATTGAAGTTAGGTGGTAATTTGATGCACTTTTATCATGTTCATGAGTTAACAGAAACAAGTGAAAGAAAGTTCAGGATTCATTTGGCAAAATGTGTGAAGTTCAAGTCATATCTTAGAAAGAGAAAAGGCTTACACATTGAGTGAATTCCATCCTCTTGTAATCATCCCAGTTCAATCCCTTGTCTCCAGATTGCATCTTGGCTTGTTCAATTTCCCTGTGTTCTTCCTGAAACGTAAACATGGATAATAAGTAATTGGAAAAACGAACAATTTAAAGTAAGAAATGGGGAGCAAGAGTAGAGCTGGTAGGCTACCCTAAGGTGTTGAAGAGCACAAGGAGAAGCTTGCAGAAAGTAGATAGCTAAAGCAATGGCTACTGAAGAAGTTTCATGTCCAGCAAACATCAAACTCAATACCAAATCTAGTATTTGTTCTGTTGATAGATTTGAATGCTTCAATACCCATCCCAATAGATCATCATCTTCTTCTTCCTTCTCTTCCCTTCCTTTTCCTCCTTTGATTCTCTCTTCCATTTTCTTCTCTATGAACTTCAATATGCTCGATCGAGACTACAATATTCATTCAGGCAAACAAACAAACACCTTCCGCTCAATTTCAAATTTCAAATATCGTTCATTCACTGTTTAAATCAATTTTACCTTCAAGGCCCTTCGATAAGCGGTTCCAGGCAAATTAATCGGAGCGGAAACAACTCCTTTCATGAAAGTAACGTACTCTTTCTTCAGTTCTTCCGTCTCTGCCTTTCCAGGATCCAAGCTCATTATATGTTTCGCCATTAAATTGAATGTGAACTGCTTCCAAATTCATTTCAATTTTGAGCACAAACAAATACAAAACGAAGAACAAAGCACGTATTCGAATACAATACAACATAAATACCTTTTTGGCCTCATCTTGAGCTGAAAATGTAGAATGATGAGTCCAGGAATTAAGAACGAGCAAAGTATGGTTCTCAACTTCCTTTAACAGAGTTCTAACGCGAGCATGGCTAAGAAAATTGAGAGAAATCATTCGCATATCTCTATGCAAATCTCCAACTAAGACAAGCATAGACCATTTCCCGAGAATTCCACCTATACTCTTCGGATAACTGCATTCAAACAATCTGCCTTCGTTTTGCAGTATAAATCGATTCAATCCAGAATCAGCAGACACTACAGTAGGCTCCCCGAACAAATTGGATTTGTAGATTTTGCCGTACTTTGATATGTGGTTTTCCATGAAATGGCCAATTGAAGTAGCAGAGTAAGGCTTTAGATAAGCAATGGTTTCTCCAACAAATGGTAAGCCCATTTTGCCAGGGGGCAGGTTGAATCTCGCATGTTTCCTTTGGCTGAGAATGAAGAGCAAAAGCACAGATAATAGTGATGGAAGAAGAAACAGAATTAGCTCTGTTCCAGACATTGGATTTTTGGAATAAGAACACAAAAAAAAAAAAAAAAGCAAAATCAAAATTTCATAATTTCATAATTTCAGAGGTGTAAAGCTGAGAAAGAGTTCAGATTATATTGTTAAAAAAAGAAAAAAGAAAAAGGGGAAGCCATGTGGGTGGGTTGATTTGAAGTGTTTGAGGCCAATAGGCTGCTTTTTTATAACCTTCTCTTCTCTTCTGTCTATTAAAGCAGAGTGGAAACATGCAATGATTTTCCCTTTCTTTTTTTTATTTCCTAATTTGCATTCTCTTTGTTGTAAAGTCCTTTCATTTTGGCTTTTAAATAAAATTCTATTATATTTTTTTTTCTTCACTTTTTTAGTTTGTATGCGGCTGGAGATTCCACATAGAATGAGCATTTGGTTAAACCGGACAGAACCAAACTGATTAAGTTGAATAAAAATATGAATTTTTATTAAAGATACAAGATATTTTTCAATTTACATTTGAAAATTGAACTTGTTCAACAAAAAGAAAATTCAGTTAAAGCTGGTTCGGTAATTGTTTTAAATAAAATGGTTCAGTTCCCTTAATTCCAATTAAATAATGGGATTTATATTATTGAGTTAATTCATATTGTGGGTTTTCAATCACACTATGAGGCAATGAGGAGTAGATAGAATTAGAGTTAATCTATAACCCGACATAAATATAAAATGAGACATTTGAAACCTTTAGTGTGTGTAGAAGTAAGTGGTGTTTGGAAACTTTCTCATTTTGTCTTCTCGGTTTCAAACTAGCAGTTACATCACCAATTGAGCTGATTATTTTTCCATGGTGATAATATATTAGAGGACATAATCAGAAAAGCATTACTATTGGGGTGGGCAACAAGTGCCACCGCCTCAAAAAATAATATTTTTTAAATAATTTTAGTAGTTAATGTTAAAAAGATAAAACTAAACAATAATTAATTATAGATGAATTAGTAAGAAACTTGTTGTGGATATAAGAGGTTATGGAATCAAATTTTAATATCAATAAAATAGTTAATTTTTATCACAATTTTTTTATCAAGGGCCCAATTTAACAATTTCTATATTAATTTTCCTAGGACTCTCATTTTGTGAGGACCGGATCTCTCGATGTTGTGTAATATGATGCGATCAACTTCCTCGTTTGAAGCTTGTAGCCCATTTGGCATGGTAGAGAACCATTGTTAGCCTATTTCTATAAAATCTCTTATTTTTTTAATGTTAAAAAGGTGATTGAGTCTTTAATCTCACACCTCGAGTATTTTCATCCCACATTGAATTTGCGTGTTGAAATCCGCTAATGAAAACTCTGATTAAAATTCTTACTTAGAAAGAAATATGAGGATTTTATCAATGGTATTTACTGTGAAATTCATTAATGATAAGACACTAATTGCTAAACCATCTCAAATTTTAAAAAATGATAATGAAGGGCCGAACCTGACAAATTGAGGGTCCTAAGCAAAATAATATAGAGATTAATAAAATGGGTCATTCGTAAAAAATTATAATAAAAGTTAACTATTTTTTATGAAAACCAAGATTTGATCTCATGACCTCTCACCTCCATAACAAATTACTTGTCATTTCATCTACTAATAATTATTGTTTACTTTTATCTTTTTAACATTAACTACTAAAATTATAAAAAAAACATTATTTTTGAGTCCCTTCCGACATGGGCCTGGGCGGTGGCACTCGTTGCCCACCCCAGGGCCGGCCCTGATAGCATGCAAGACAAAAATAAACCTCATAATTTATCAAAATGATGTTGAGTTGTTTTAATTCGCTTAGTGTAAGTACAAAGAGAAATTTCCCCTCCTTGACTCGAATCTCAAATCTGTGATTTTTTGAACTCACATGTTCAGTTAACTTGTTCTTAAACATTAACATCCTCCTGAATTTTCAGAAGTTTCAAATAAATCCCCGAACTTCTACACCAGAGAAAATGAAATTTTTAAACCAACCAGATATTAAGGGGACTAGAAAAAATGACATTTTTTAAAAATCAAACCAACTAAAATTTGATACCTGATATTGAGAGGGTAAACTGGTGTACTTTTACCAGTATAAAAAGATATTTAAATATTTTTCTTGTGACTCCAATTCAACTATATTTAAAAAAAATAGAGCCAAAATAGTCTGAGGGTCATTTAAAAAGAGTTATTAATAAAAGTACAAGCTAGAAGAATGAACTAAAAACACAAAAAAAAAAAGAGTTTAAAGTAGGAAAGTGTATTTTGCCATTGTAGAGAAAACGAAATAGATATAGGTGCAAGTGTGTTCTCAGCATAGTATAATGGACTTGCTTATCTGATGAAATAGTTAGAAATATTAGCATATTACTATCAAAAGGTCCCTATAAGAATCACCTTTTTTTACTTCTACTTCTAGATTAACTGTTTGTTTGTATACTATTATCAAAACAACAAGCACATGCCAATGTATAACAAGACAAATCTTTCATCACCAAATTTCCTGCACAAGTTCCGCATAAAAAACAAAGAACCAACTCCTTGATTTTATTATCCAATACAATCTGCTATTGCATGGACCAAAATCATCTGCCATAAACACTTGAGGTTCAGAAGAAAGAACCAATAGATGTACTATTTGGAGTCAACACAAGTGGCATGCAACACTTCGGCTTTGTTGTTCTTTTCTAACTTATTTTCATTCAGTCAAATTCAACTATGCATAGTTATACATCTACACTACTCAGCACGGTACATTAAGTTGAAAATAACAAGGTCTTAGCAACAAAATGTCAAAACCCGTTGTTTATTACTACTCAAATTTTACATAGTTTTCCTTACATTTAAATTTAAGTCAAAAGCTCGGGGGTTCCTGCCTTCTTGAATACCCATATCATGAAAAAACATCCTCAACTATCCAGATGTGCTTAAAATCTGTGCACATGTATTTTGTACCAAAATCGAACTTTCAACTACTCAATGAAAGTAGGTCGACCAACAGTAAAATTTCTCCCAAAAAGAAAAAAAGATATTTATCTTACAAGACTAGGTTTCAAACACTGGAGGATAAGAGTACAGTGTCAAAAAGCAGAGAATTGAGTGTATTGCATTAATAACAGTAAATTATGAGAATAAATCATGTTAGGTAAAGCAAGAAATTACCAAACTGAGCAGATAAAATGAGAATACAAACAGGGAAAGGAAGAAAAACACATGAAATGCTGGTATAAAATAAATATGACACGTACGCAGGTAGTTTTCATGTTCTTCTTAAGCATTCAAGCTTTCATAATAAGAAGTCAAATAGTAATCCAGTCTGCAACAGTTTCACAAATAGTATATTTCATTAAATTAGTTGTGCAAGATTACTATGGGAAATTTAAAATAAGTGTTAAAGCTGCTCAGATGTATGGTGTTTACATGTATGAAAAAGGGCAAAACAATACTTTCTCCTGTACTTCGAAAATTTTCACGACTACCGCCAACCTAAATTCCGATTTACCGAAACTTTGGGCCTTAACTTTAACTACTATTAAAACGTACCCATTGATGGACAAAATCATCACAACAAACTTACATGCCTTTAAGAATACTGGAAAGCCGAGCATGATGATTTCGCCCATAAGGTACATTTAAAAAAAAAAACAGAATTTAGGGGCTAAACTAATCCTCACCAAATTAAAGTTCAAGAACCGAAAGTCGGAATTTGGTCAAGTACAAGGACAAAAAATATCATTTTGCCGAGACTTGGGTAATTCTTCTTGGAGCTACTGTGCAATTGTTATGAAAAGAGGAACCATCCACGGAGCTAAAATGGAAGGTCAAATGTCATCCAGAAAGTAACACTGAAATACTGTCACGGCAATGGTTACATTGACAATGGTAATAACAATCTTCTCTCCCTCTTACGAGCCAGTGCTTGTCTAGAAATTCTCAACCGTATGAGAAGAAAAATCCCAAGGCAGACTATGCTGAAAGAAAGCCAAAAGTGCCTGGAATAGAATGATACATAGCATGATATGACAAGCACGCAAGACACTAAGGCCCAGAAGACAGCTACAATAACATCGGCCCTGCGAGAAATTTAACAGCGTATTTTAGTTTTATTACACAGAATAAAACAGATATGGCAACAAATTAAGAATATCAAAATGTTCATGATAGGTAGATATTGCAACTCCCCAGAGATACAGAAGATGATATGACCAACAAAGAGTTCTAGCATGTGCAAAAACAGTTTACTGAAACAACACCTTGCTAAAACACAATATCATGAAATATGCAACTGGTAAGTATGTATTTCAAAGAACTTTGCCGAATGTTGGGAAAATGAGACAAATGAAGGCATGGATGCAATTGTAGCCTTCTGTAGTAGATCGAAGAATAAAATTCACAAGATGCTCTAGCATAATCACCTACCGTATGTATTCCAAAAGGACAGAAAAAAATTAAACAAGGAAAAATAAGAACATGTTTGAACCTGAAATATCCATGAAGTTCCATTAACTAAGCATGAAATTAGAATGGATGAATGGCCATATCATGGAAATTTTTATCTTTATTATATAGACTAGTGAACTCTCGTTGACAATTTAGTTTCTCGCTGAGGTTGAAGATCATCATAATGGATCATAACCCTGAAGCAATGGGAGACGGCATGAAAAAAAAATTGAATGATCATGTAGTATCCTCCTATTAAAATGAAGTATCCTCCTATTCTAATATACTTAAATGACTTCCTATTAGAAAAAGCAAAAAGCAAACTTGAATGATTTCCTATTGAGTGTAGTATCCTCCTATTATAGTAGACAATCTTCTTATATACTAGTTTCAATAGGAAATCATTCAAGAAAGTAAATTAGAATAGCAGGATACCACGTTAAAAAGTTTTGCTGTAAAAGAAGATTGTTCAGATGAGATGTCAAAATTTTATAATTTATAAGGGGAAAAGAGTTACTATAGATGTATCCATATAAAAAATTTCACCAAAAATTACAAAGATGTAGAAGGAAACTCACTTGAAAGAAAAGAGGCAAAATTAGAAATACCAACAGACAACAGCCAACCAACAACTTCGAATGACATAAGTATTGCATCGGTTAGATAAGGTTCAAACTAATGCAAGCTTCCACTATTTGCTATTTGCCCTTGAAACAAACTTACCACAAGTGCAAAAAATTGGGAAGGGACTCTATGTCCCATCATCACATTAGATATGTATACATATAATTTCTTTCCCAAAAAAATTACTAGGGGTTCTCACTTGACAGACAAAATACAAAAACGATAGCAAAAATTTCACAACTGAATGACAAAAAAAGTGCATCAGAGTTGATAAAGGTTCAAACTAATGCAAGCTTGAATATTACCTACTAACCTTTGCAACAAATAATATAGAAGGGAATATGTCCCAATAGTTAGAATTCGAAAGACATCATCAGCTAACTCGGTATACCAACATAGATTCGGCATTACAAATATTTTTATGAGTAAATATATAACCCTTATCTCCTAATTGCTCTACACTAAGTGTACAGATAAACCCAGAACATTGGAAAAAAAGTTCAAACTAAAATCTCAAAAAGAGATGGAAGTGGAGCTTAATAAAATGCATCTTTCAAGAAAGATTGAGCTTGACAATACCAATTGCCTATCCCCAATCATACTTACTCGAGACACCGCCCAGACCACAAATAATGACATTCAGAATCACCAAAATTTGTGACTAGTGATCCTTACAGGTCCAATTACCCTACCATCAAGAAAAATACGCACAGAAACTCTCATACTGATAATAATTTCAGCAAATATTCAACTAAAACTTAAATTCTTACATTAATACATTTGTTAAGTATTCAATAACCAATATCAGCAATCGATAAACTTCCAGAGTAACCTAATAAAGAGAGGAAATGAATAGAGAGTTACCGAGAGGAGATGTTGGTCTTGGGGGAAAAGAAAGTGAGAGCAGAATACTTGTGCTGAGATCTGAGCTGGTAGTCTCTGAGTTGCTCAACGAGTTTAGACCGAGTTATCATTTTCTTTAATATTTCTGTTGTTTAATTTCTCCCCAATTAAACAAAATTGAGTGGTGGACGACTGGAGACGAAGAGGAAGAAGATGAATATTTTCAGTTTTGAAGCGGAAAATGCTGCAATAGCCAACCAAACAGTCGGATCTTCGATTCGTTCAGTCGCATATCACTCGCCGGTTTCAAGTCCTGACGATCACGTACGATTTCACTGAACGACGCGGTAAGTTGATTACAGATGGGCAATTGCGAAACCGTACCATTTTAACTTTTGCTTTTTTTCAGAAATATGACTTATAAGGCAACTCGGACTATACCATCACGTAATACATATTACAGACTAGTTTCATCATCATATTAGTTCGCATTACTATTGATAAAGATTTGTAATTTTTATTGAATATAAACATAACCCTCAATACATATATGATAATTTTATTTATTCTATATTTATATTTTATAATTATTTTGAACTTTATATTTTATTTATTGATTTTTTTTTCTTAATTAAATAATTCTATTATGCAATAAACAAGCTAAATAAATAAAATATAATTAATTATACGTATTTATATAGTATTCATCCAAATATTTATAACAAAATTAATAATGGGCTGAAACATAAAAAAATCGAAAAATAGTTAGCAAAATGGCTACTTGTGGAGATTTTAAAACAGTAATAATAATCTTTAGACCTGTTCGTCGGGCGGGGCGGGCCGGGCCGGGTTCGGGTCGGGCTTGGCGGGCATTTTACAAAAAACGTTAACCCAAGCCCGTACTTTAGAACTTCGGGCTCGGGCCGGGCTAACAAGGTCATTCCCAAGCCCGATCCAAGCCCATGAATATTTTATTTGTTATTAATTTTTTTATTAAATTAATAGAAGAAATAAAAAAAAGTCAAAATATGTTTAAATTTTAAATATAATTGCATTGTTTACTTAAAATCTTTAATATTTAGTAACATTTATTGTAACCAAGTATAAAAATTTAATAGGATAAAATATAAAATCTTAAAATAATAATAAATTTAA